>JAUMHB010049167.1:0-16855 GCA_032359685.1 Pittosporum tobira
TGCCAATATTCAGCGGGAGGAAACGAAGTTTGGGCGGCAAAAACAAAATTTCAATTGTCTTCATTTCAAAATAATAGCCCACCCAAGATATATCGCGCTGTTCACCTTCATTCTCAATTAGAAGTTTCAATTATCTCTTTCTCCAGGCTTTTCGAAATGGATTCTTCGCACCTTGAGAAAATGGGCAGAGAACTCAGATGCCCCATCTGGTACACTCCTATATATTTGATGAAATCAATGTAGATTTTGATTGATAGTATTTCTAATTATTTGAATTACCCTTTCTTTTGTTGCAGCTTGAGCCTACTTAATTCCGCTGTTTCACTTAATTGTAACCATGTATTTTGCAAGTAAGTCCCTCTTGATTGTGTGTTTGTGATTTCTGAAAAATGAGATGAGTCCCTGATTAGTTTGTGCATGTGGTTTTCAGTTTATGTATTGAGAAATCGATGAAATCAGCTTCGAGTTGCCCGGTCTGTAAAGTCCCTTGTCGTCGTAGAGGTATACATACGTTGTGCTTTTCATATTTTAATTTAGTAGTTTATTAGTACCTCTATTTCAAAATTAGAGATACACTTTCATCATGATAGACCGGCGGTCTCACATTGGAAGATTTGAGTTAGATTTAAGACATTGGTCTACTACTAAATAGCAGCACAATTTATCATGACTTTTGAGCTAGGCTAAATGTGCACTTGAGATAGTGGATTTGAGGCTTGAGTTGGATCTGGGTTGTTACAATGAGCTTCCAGCCAATTTTAAATCCTAACATTTAAGATTGATAACGTTTATGTTATTTTAGTACAAACAATTCTAACTACTTTAAACTAATTGAAAAGTACTACTAATTAGATCAAATTTGGTGCTTTCATGGCCTAAATAAATTCATATCAATATTGAAATTTAGGCTTTTGCAAATTGTCCCAAAAAGGCCGAGTGTATCTCTACTTTTGAAACATAGTGAACATTTAATTTAGTACTACTTGTGTAAATAAAGCTTGGTATTGCAGACTTTCTTACGAAATTTAAGTATTTAACTTCAAGAGATATTTCTTTTGTTTTACTTGTTTTCTGAACAACATTTCTGTATATTACTGAGTCTGAAATCTTACATGATACACATTTCAATAGCAAAAAATATGTGTTCCGAAGATGCATCATCGTGATCATGAAACAAGTTTATTTTATCGAGATCCTGTTAGTTACCTTACTTATTACACTTCGTCCCACATTTACTAATTAACACATTTTCTTGCAGAGATTCGTCCTGCTCCACACATGGATAACTTGGTGAGCATTTACAAGAGCATGGAAGTTTATTCTAGTGTCAACATCTTTGGTCCTCAAACTGTGGCTGCAAGTGAATTATCAGGTACTATATACTAGAAAAGTTCACCTCCTACTTACAAAAGGTGCTATTACACCAAAGATTCTCATTTTGTTCTTTTCTAGCAATGCAACATGTGTGCTATATAGTAATACTTTAATAGTATGTCGACCTGAGAAAGGCAGAGGTACAAACCATAGGTATTCATTAGGGGTTAACAGTCAGCGGTTATCACTACATACTTCTGGAAAATATATCATACAGATATGGTTATTGTCAAAAGAAAATAGAAACTAATGACGGAATTAGGTTGTTGAATTGTGCTTGTTATTAGCACATTGCATATATGTATGATCTTGACTGTACAGTTGTATCTGCTTCGTGAATAGAAAGTGTTTCCTTTATCTGGCTTTTATTACTGTTGAATTTGGTATCCTTGCTTCCTTTTCTTTTGTTTCACATTGAACAATTTTAACTGGAAGAGAAATTTGGCATTGTACGGTAAACTTGGTTCTGGTCAATCATGATATCTACTAAAAATATGTGTTGTTTATGAAATTATAATATATAAAAGCCAAAGCTGAGAGAGTGTAACTCTCTCAGCCTATTCACTTGGGACCACATAATTTTTTCTAAAATTCTCCTTAAATTGTTAAATCTCACATTATTTTAAGTAAATTAAAAAAAAAAATCAGAAACCTTATTTCAACCCACTTTTAAACAAAACTCCTACACTTACTCAACTATCTTCATCAATTTAACTTCCTTCTCTCTCTTCAAACCACCTTAAATTATCTTCTAAATTATCTAAACCTATACTTACAAAAACTCAAAAAAAATCTTTTTCAAAACTTATAATTTCATAATACTTATCTCAAACCAACTTTTAAATTTTAAATAGTAAATTTATTAGTGTAAATTAGTTTAATATAATAAAATTATTAAAATGAGATTATACAACAACTTTGCCTTTCCAATTCCGTTTTCTTCTCCACATAGGTTACTTTCTTATGTTAGTTGGAAGTTATTAAATTGTAATTGGAGGTTATAAGATAGTTCCATAAATATGCATATATTGCTTGGCCTTTGTATGGTGTCAATCAAAACACAAATAAAGTTTGGGTTTTCTTAAAATATTTTATAAACATGTATTTTAAAGTATATGTTATTTTTGAAAAAGTTTAATACTCATTGTTTAAATTTTTTAATTTTAAATTGTATTCTTAAAAAAAATTAAATAAAAATTTGACTGTGTGCAATGCACGGGGTTAAAACTAGTTTACTACAAAAGTGAAGCATCAGGCCAAGTGCATGTACCTTATTCATGAGCATCCTTTTGTATTAATTCCTCTCATAACTGAATACTCATGATATAACACCAGACTCATCCTCTTTAGTGAACAATAAAGTTTTAAGTATTCTTTTTGAGGCCTTGAATGTAGTTTTACGACTTAACATTGAGAGAAATGTTTTGAGCAACCTCCATTTTGCAAGTTTACAAAGTCTTTCTATTGAACAGGTGGAAAGAACCAACCTGGAGCTGATATGATACGTGAAAGTGGCAAAACTTGCAGTGGGACTCCAGACCTGCAGAATCAAAGAAAGCTCAATGGAAAGAGGTCCAAGAGATCCTCAAAGAGTAATAATATAATATCTAGCCCAGTTCCTGTGAGACCTTCCCTTCCAATGAAGAAAAGGGTTCAGGTGCCAAAACATCCTCTTCCAGAGACCCCAACACAGCCTACAAAGCATGAAGTTAACTTGGGAGATCACCCCAAGAATGAACCTCAGAGTTCAGTTGCACAAAATGAAGTGACAATGTTAAACAAGAATGGAGAGCTAGAATTTTGTCCATTCTTTTGGTTGCGAGAGGATGAGGATGCAGATAAATCTAGTCAGCCTACAGATGAAGATCCTGTCATGGATACACCGCCAGCTGTTCCTTGCTTCAGTGATATTAAGGACTCAGATGAACTCCAGTGTAGTATGACCCCTGAAGTAAGTATGAAGTTTAGTTAATACTTGATACCAAATAGATAGGTTTTAGTCTTAATTCATAGTAGATTCCTAGAATTATTTGCGTCAAGTATCGGTAAAGGGTGTCCATATAGTTCTTTCTATTGCAATTTTGTCTGTTCCAGTTCAGAATCATGCTTAGCTAGATCAATATCTGACTTGGTTAATGTTTTCTACATTCATTCAATATGGAAATTTATCATCGGATGCCTTGAGCTTATTGAGGTGTCTTTCTGAATTCATGCAGAACGGTCTTTCTATTGCATCCCATAATGCTGATCTTTTTGATAGTGAAATGTTTGAATGGACACAAAGAGCTTGCTCTCCTGAACTCTGTTCAACTCCAGTGAAAAAGGAGGTACTATTGTATGTATAGTATAGTACGGAATTTATGATATAAAAAGAAAATCAAGTGTTCCTCATAAAATCTTTGCCAATTGTTTTTATTTGCCTTCATGGCTCTGAGACTAGTAGCAAATGCAGAATGAAGAAACTGTTCGATGTGAGGGAATTCCAGGAAAGGAGGACAAAACTAAAAGTGTGGGAGATGAACCAGACAACAGGGAAAACATTATAGCTCAGAAGGAGGCTGATAAAATGGTGGTAAATTTGGTCACTTCTGTGTGCCCCGGATCCCAATATTTTGCCAATGATGGAAGAGTTACAAGACCTACCAAGAGAACCAAGAAAGCAAGTGAAAGCTATAAAAGTAATCGAGCAAAGAGAACTAAAGGAATTTATATTAATTCAAATAATATAGCCGAAGATAATATTCAAGGGGAGAAGTTTGATATCGTAAGCAACCCTGGCAACTCATTGAACTTGAGGAGAAAACCCAACAAAATAGTCAAAAAGGTTTGTCAAGATCCTATTTTGAGAGAGACGATGCCAAAGAGCGTCTCGACTCTGGACGAGGGGGCTGAACTCCTGAAATCAAGCGAAAGTAGTAAAAATAAGCAAGCAAAGACAACCAAACTTATTGCTTCAGAGGTTCTAGTTGAGGATTATAAGCAAGAGGAAAAGTGTGATACTATAGGCAACCCTGGAAGTGCATCAAGTTTAAAGTTAAACCCCAAGAAAAGAGTCAGAAAGGTTTGTCTAGATCCTTGTGGTACTGAAACAATGCCAGAGAATTTCTCCATTTTGGCTGAGGGGACAAAACCTCCAAATCAGGGTGATAGATCCATGCTTGTTGTTGACTTGTCCGGTTCATTTGATGATAAAGAATGTAATGGAAAAAATAATAATACCACTGCTCAGCGGCAAAGAGATTGTGCTAGAAGATCAAAATCCCGAAAGCTGAATAGTGTCCATGATATCCAAAGCCACAGCAATAGACCCAAGTCCTTTACCAGAGGTTCTGATTATAGAGTTTTTGACCTGGCTGCTGAAAGCAGAGAAAATGAAATTGGGAGCCTGGACCTTGAAGGTGATAAGAAATTGGAACGCTCAAAGGAGGTCAAACTTTTAACAGTTGATATCTCTAAGGTTACTTCAGTTAAAGACGGTAGTATTCATAATTCTGCAAAGGAGACCCAACTATTTGGAAAGCTTCAACGAAGTTCAGATTCATCGGAAAAGGAGAAAACTTGTCCCATTTTGAATGGATTATTGCGTAAATGCAAGATAAATACTAATAAAATTCAGTGTTCATTTTGTCAGTCTACAGAAGATGGAGAAGTATGTGTACCTTTTAAAACGTGTTCCCTTCACAGTTCTTCTTGATGATCTTCCTAGATTTATCTTTTTTCTTTCTTCTTCTTTTTTCCCAAAAATATTGTTTTCGTCTAATCTCCTAACTAAAATGTAGGCATCAGGAGTCATGGTTCACTACTTCCATGGCAAACCTGTGATAGTTGATTATAATGGAGAAGCAAACATCATACATGTACACAGAAACTGTGCAGAATGGTATGGTAACATTATGTTAAGGACATATTTAGTTTGTAGAAATATCTTGTGGTTACTAGCATGTAAAAATATCACCTTAATTAGTTTCTGGAAGAGTCAGTCAGTTTCTATTTTGTGAGAGTAATACTTTCTTCTGAGATTTCCTGAGTTGTAAGTAAAGGCATAGATAAACAACTTTGCATTGCAATATATCTGCCCTAAAGGTTGTACATTATGCATGAAGAAAACTTTGGATATGGAAACTGTTAAACAGCTCTTTCTAAATTTGGTTAGTCTTTTATCAATATTCTGTGACTTAATATTATCGAATGTGGCTATGGTTCAGTAATTCGATTGTACATTTGCAGGGCCCCTAATGTATATTTTGAAGACGATAATGCAATTAACCTCGAAGCTGAATTAGCAAGAAGCCAGAGAATAAAATGTGGTAGCTGTGGTCTGAAAGGGGCAGCTCTTGGGTGCTATGAGAAGAGTTGTCGCAGAAGCTTTCATGTTCCTTGCGCAAAATTAATAGCACAATGTCGATGGGATAACGTATGTCTTTGCTAAATTGGTTTAAATAAAAACCTTGTAGAAAAAACGTATTGCAACTGGATTTGTTTTCTTGCTGCAGGATAATTTTGTCATGCTATGTCCTTCCCATGCCTCTTCAAAACTGCCGAATGAGATATCTGAATCTCAACCAAAACCGAAAAAGAAATGCCTTCCAAGGTGTATTAATTATTTCAACTGAAATTTCTTGTGAATTTCACTTCCTCTTTTATTGTTTGGTTACCCTTTTTTACTCTTTTACTCTTTTAATTATTTATTTGTTTATTTATTTATTTTATTTTTTGTTACTTTGCAGACAACTTCCAATTAACCAACCACATGTAGTTAAGCAGCATAGTGGTACCAGTTCCTGTTGGAATTTTCGTGGTTTATCTGGAAAACTGGTTCTCTGTTGTTCAGCTCTCACAGTTGCTGAAAAGGTAGAGAAATATTTGGATAAAGCTTCTCCTATGGTGGGATTTTAAGTGTATTTCCGTTGTTTGACAACTGGTTATAAATTGCAGGTAACTGTTTCTGAATTTGAGAAGTTATTTGGAGTGACAGTATTAACGAATTGGGATTCTCGTGTTACCCATCTTATTGCATCCACAGATGAGAATGGGGCATGCAGGAGAACCCTCAAGTTCTTGATGGGTATCTTGGAGGGAAAGTGGATACTAAGTGTTGAATGTAAGTGCAGTTTTCCACCCACTTATATTGGAATTTATTTACTGCAATGATGTCAATCAAAATATATAAACAAAATATGTTTTAATTAGTTTCTGTTTGCTACAAGTTTTTCTCCCTCTTGGTTCTTGACTTCTTCCTTTTTCCTCCTTCATACTTCCTTTCTGATGTCATAGGGGTGAAAGCTTGCCTAAAG
This sequence comes from Pittosporum tobira, assembly GCA_032359685.1. Classification (NCBI taxonomy): domain Eukaryota; kingdom Viridiplantae; phylum Streptophyta; class Magnoliopsida; order Apiales; family Pittosporaceae; genus Pittosporum; species Pittosporum tobira. The sequence goes on from JAUMHB010049167.1 coordinate 6,669, forward strand.
GCAATGGAAAATGTTGATGAGCAGCTTTACGAAATTGATGTTGACATTCATGGACTCCGGGGTGGTCCTCGACTTGGAAGACTAAGAGTAATAAACAAGGTTATATCCTCATCCATGACTGCCAGTCTGCCATAAATGACTAGCAATTACAGGGTCTTTATAATGAATATACATTTTTCAGAAAGTATTTTAAAGGAAACATGGGGAATTATAATTTTTCATGGCATGCTAACTACTTACAACTTTTCGTTGGGTTGATTTGCAAGAAATGGTCTCTGATTCAAATTCCCATTCTTAAAATGTGGAAAATTAAATATTTCAAACTTTTAAGGAGTTTACTTATCGAAATGAACGTCACATGGAATCATGAAGCATGGTAAATTTTGCTGAAGCATTACATAATAGATTTTCTTACTTTCAGCAACCAAAGCCTTTGGAAGGGTATAAGTTCTATTTTGCTGGAGATTTTCAGCCTTCTTACAAGGGTTATCTACATGATCTGGTAATTGCTGCTGACGGAACAGTTCTGCACAGGAAGCCTATTTCAGGAAACAACAAAGCTCAATCATCAACATTCATAATTTACAGCCTTGAGCTGCCAGATAAGTGTAAGCCAAACAAGAGAAAATTGATAATTAGCCGTAGACGGTCTGATGCAGAAGCTCTAGCCAGTTCATGTCACGCTTCAGTCGCTACAAATTCCTGGATTTTAAACTCAATTGCTGCCTGCAAATTGCAAAATCTTGCTGAATAGCTTGCATTTTTGTAATCATTAATTCCAGAATCTGGTGTTCATAGGAGTTTCCTATGTAGGGTGTCTACAAACATCAATATCCATATCAATGATTACATAGATATTAAACTTCTATTTATGATACAAATTATACTACTGTGATTTACCTTTATTTTTGTGGTGTATCTGTCGGAACATATGAAGCAATTGGAATCAGTTAAGAAATATTTCCTTTATTGAAATATGCTCTTTGGATCAAATTATGTGATTGTGCCTATTGATTGTATATTATGTTACTCCTTAAGTTCTATCAAAAAAATTATATCTTATCTTTACTCGTAAATATAATATTTGTTTAATTTGTGATAGATGTATAGCCGCAATGAGTTGTGTCGGATTTTTAAGTTAAACAATCTTTTTACCAAGCTTGAATTTGTTTAACTAAACAAATGAGCTTTGAATGAATTGAATTTGAGCCTATTTGTTAATAATTTAAAATATTTAATGTTCTTGAGTGTTATGGAGTTGAGTTTATCAAGCTTGGCAAGTTAAACAATCTCGGTTCATTAAATTAAACGAGATTCTGATCAATCTTAAATTTTAAACAAGTTGAGTTCGAATTTGTTTGCGAAAATTTAGTTCATCTAACGCCCTTAGTTAGTGACACTTACATGATAGTAAAATTGTGATGTTAAAAACGAAAACATTGTTGTTTTGTGCTAACATCATTAAAAACAATACACATTTTGTCGACTTTTTAAAAAAAATTCTATATACATATTTTCTATTTTGCTAATGGGACTATTTTTCTAAAATGGAGGAAATGGAGGGAGTATAGTCTTCCCTTATAAATTCATTACTCTACCTAGCTAGCAGGACAAAAAAGGAAAGCCAGGAGGAAAACTGCAATTGCACAATTGTTTAGGGACAGTACATAGGCTACAAAACTGCACCAGTCACCAGTAAAATGCACAAAAACAACAATGTGCAACATCTCTAATGGCTACAATACTGACCTTACAACTGATTTCCTTTTATTCATAGTATTTCTATATAAATCTTTAGACGGTAAAATCTCTGATCCTAACCTACATTTTCCTGTTGCCATGTTTTCCCACCAGCATTCCCAGACACTGGAAAACATTTTCCAATTCTGAAGTCCCCTCTTCAAAACAAACTACTTTCGCACATTCCATTTCAATAATCTGTTGCTTCATTCCACGAACACGATGAATTCCGGCTCTAACTTTATCCGACATTTCCGCCATTGTTTCACGCATTTCGAGACTCTCCTCTTGCGCATCTCTTAATTTCCTCTTCATGGACCGATAACCATCAAGTGACCTCAATAATTGCTCGGATAATACCTTGTTTCGTTCTTGGAGTGCATCATTTTCTTGTGCTTCTCTTTCCCCTCCACCGACTTTCTTCTCCTTGTGATCCGAGGCAAACTCCTTGACTTTCTCCAATAGACTCTTGTTTTGCGCTTTAAGGTCATTAACATGTTCCTCCAATCCACTTAATTCGTAATTTTTTCTCGCAAGTTCTGCAGCCATTATCTCCTTTTCCTTTCCCAGGCTTGAACACATTATTTCAAGGCTTTTTCGTGCTGCTAAGCTTGCATTAAGCTGTTTTCTTAGCCTCTCTTTCTCATCGGCTATTGGTTCGGTTGACCTTTTGTCTTTTGGGACTTGCCTAAGCCTAAGGTCGGTGTTGCATCTCCTCAACTCGGACCCTGATGAATTTTTATTGCCAAATGATTGACATTTTTGAATTCGGGTTCTAACGTTGTCCAGAATTGTCATCATTCCTGCCACCCTCAGCATCCTCCTGCTATCCCTTTTCTCCTTGTTACAGGCATCTTTATGATCTTGGATTAGCTTTAACAATAACTTAACATTTGCTGCAACACCTGAAAAAAAAAAAAAAAAAAAAGACGTAAAATCAATAAAAGATTAATAAAGCAAAGCTATATATTGCGACTCTCTCCGAGTTCGATCCGCTCTGTTATTTCATCAAATGACACGATTTATTTTTATTATTTTTTGACAGAGTCACAATGTTGTGACTCGCAATATTAATACACCAAAAACATATTCAAGGAAATCAAAGATAACCTTCTAAAGCCGAATCATCGTATTGTTCTGAGGATGTTGAATAAGGATGCAAGTCCGGAGATGAAGTTGTCCGAGTTGTACTCATAGTTTCTCACATAAAACAATTGAAGATTAGTGGAAATGTCATATAACGGAAGGGCAATAGTGATCTGAAGAAGGGGCAAATGGGGTTTTTTTTTGGATGAAAAATGCAGGATTGTATCAAAGTATTGTTAGAGATCCAAGGAAGAGAGTTTGCTTATGCTCTCCCTCCCTTTGTTTCTCTTTCTGTCTCTTTGGCATTTCATCAAATATCATGTATGTAATAACATTGTATGTTTTGTTGGTGTTAGAGAATGGTTGGTTCATGGTAGTTAATTAAGCGCAATTGTTGGTTGATTGTTTGACTTTTTCATTGGCTGTTGATTTCTCCACGACTTTCTCAGGACAAATGGAGTTGCGGTAGCTACAAGTGATATAAAAATAGAAGTAAACAAGCATGTTAATGCCTTATAGTTGTTTAGACTTAGAAAATACATGGCATGAGCCTATGATAATCAATCACAAACTGTGTGACATCATTTCGTATTATTATTTTTGTTTTTATAATACTATTATTTATTAAGGAAGCATTGGTAAGCAAATTTTGACGCAGTTGAGTGTGTATACGTGTTTTAAACGATATATCTTATAATGTCAATTTGCTAGAGACATATCTCTTAATACACTTATCTTCACACTCCTTTTCTTCGTATTTATGTTTTAATAAATATGGATGTTTCTTTCTAGGATTTAGTTGTTTTTTATATATATAAATTATGAAGGCATAAATATCCCGTTTAAGAAAAACAAAAACATATAAGTAACTAAATTCAAGCAACTCAATATTATGCTAATCTACTACATCTCTAATGTACGTTAAAGTTAAGATATAAGAAGTCGTGACAGGTAAACAATTGATCACATATTTAAATGAGTAAATATTTTATAATATTAATTTATTTTAATTACGTGAATATGTGCTTCCGTTAACAAGAAAAAAAAAAAAATGCGTGTATAATATTTGACTCAGCATTCCGGTAGATGAAAAACAAAGTAATGAGCCCATTACTAAACAAGAGGCCGGTACGAAACTAAACTTAACAAACACCCCAGCCCGTATTTCATACGGACCGGCCCGCTAACTAGTCATTTAAATTACTCCAAAGGGTAAAATATGTAAGTATATGGTCCAAAACTGAGATTTCCGAAACTCAAAATTTTGTGCAGTATTCGTGAACGTTAAAAAGTCAAACAAATTCAACGGCGATAAGAGTAGTACTATTATCCAGAGACCAGAAACCCGACATTTCTCCTCAACTTCATACTTCACACCCCTCAAACCCTAACAACCAAAAAGGATTCCAATTTGACTCCCAAAACTCCTAAATGAAAAATCAAAATTTATAAACCTCCCAGAAATCCCTTCGATCAATGGCGACCACCTCGAATCATGACCCACCACCACCGCCAGTGGAAACACGGAACTGGCTTGAACTCCCATCGGAACTGACGGCAACGATTCTTCAACGCGTTGGCCTGATAGACATGTTGATGAATGCACAGAACGTGTGTACAACCTGGCGTAGGATCTGCAAGGACCCGGCGATGTGGCGGATCATTGACATGAGGTATATGGGAGATCCATGGGAGATGGAAATCGATTTTGAGAAGATGGCTAAGCATGCCGTGGATTTGAGCTGCGGACATTTGGTTGATTTGACTATCGAGTATTTTGGATCCGATCAGCTCCTTCAGTACATCTCTGATAGGTATGATATACGGTTCGGAAATTAGAGTTACATTTCAACAGGCTTTACTTTTACAAACGTATCCAATTGTAGTAGTAATTGCATGATAGTAGACAATCAATATAAGTAGAATATAGTATTGGCATATTGGGAACCGATTAAAATGGAATATCTGTTTAATTTTGGAGCCGAGAGAGTATAATATAATCCCGAACACAGATATATTTTGTTTAATTAATAAAAAAATAATTTTTAGTCTAATTATTGGAAATTTGGGCACAAATCTTGGAAAACAGAGAGTATGAATCTACCAAAACTTAATTGTTTTAAACCATAATACTTTTTCCTGATATGAAATTTCATTTATATTGGGACTGAGTTCTGCCGAAATGGTGATATGGTTACATTATTCTTTATATTTAAACAAATTACCCTCAGAAGTTCTGTTGATACATGAGTAGGTGCCAAGTCTAGGGCCAGTTAGTATGAGTACACGAGCACAAATGTGTAATTTATATGCTAGGACATTACTCATGCGCGTATATGTACATATATATTGGCATATTGGTTTTCTAGACAGTTATCCTTGTGTACTTTTCTGATAATTTAACATGGATATTTCAGTTATTTGATTTGAATATTGTTTTTGGTTCAATTTAATTGCCCCCCCTCCCTTTCCTTTCCTTTCCTCCATTCATTCGTAATTGATCCTTGTACATTTTTTTTGGCCAAAAATCCTTTTGGAAATAGCACCAACATGGCTTAAATATTTACTTACCAAGGTTGACTGACAAGGCTAGATCTGGCGTGGAACACCTTTCCAAAAACCTCAAATGCAAAATTTGACAAAAATAGAATTATGACATTGTTTTCTGTCCCAACTTGACCTTAAGGCCATTTAACTTTGTCTATAGCCTACACTGATGCATTCGTATACATTACATATGTAAATACTCACATGATCCAACATTAACGGTTCTTCTTCACCACCCTTTTGAGAGTCAAAACACCAATTTTATGGAATTGTCATCTTAAGACATGTTTCTAGGTTGTAGCTGTACTAAAACTCAAAAAGTTACAAAGATATCTTCAGAAGAATAGTAGATCGAGAAAATGATGTAGAACTTGGGTCTCAAATCCCTAACTCTCGGTTTGCTCCTCTTTTAACCTAATTTGCCTCCCTCTCTCTAGTAATCAAACTATCAAAAGAATTATTTATTTGATTTTCATGTTGTATATTTCTCTTTTGGCAACGGTGGACCCGCAATCCCCTTGGGTTGCGCACAGGATAAACTCTCTATTACATGCAATACCTCACCAACTGTGCACACTGGCTAATTTCATAGTAAACTTTGTGCGAGTACCCCAAGAAATTCATTGTCATTATGGGGTTTCAAACCCAAGACCTGTGCCACTTTTTCATCCTAACACTTGTCTTGGAGCTCTCTATTGCCAACCCATTATGGGTATTTTTCATGTTGCATATATCATATATTATGTTCATCTCCAATCGAGGTAAACAATGGTGGTTATTAAGGTTACAGGGCTGGCGGTGTTTTGGGTTTTAATTATAAAATGGTTTTAGTAGTATTTTATATGTATTCCTGGTAGAGATTTCTAGTTGATATACTACATGACTGTAAAATGCATCACCACAACCCGTAGAATGTTTTTATATAATTTAAATTCTCTACTTTCAGAAGGTGGCTATAATAGTATCATATCATTACATGTATCGTAAATTTAGTGTTAACACATAAATTTTGACTTTTTTGCCATCTTCCTTTTCATAATGTTCACAGATCAAGTCAGCTGAGTCGTATCCGATTGGTATCTTGCTACAACATCTCAAATGAAGGTTTTGCCGAAGTTGTTAAAAAACTACCATTGTTGGAGGAACTCGAGCTTTACTTCGTCCGCATCTCAAAACAAGCTATTGAATCTGTTGGGCAATCCTGCCCCCAGCTGAAGTCATTCAAATATAACAACCAAGGTTATAGATGGCCACATATCGAGTGTGATGAAGAGGCTTTTGCTATTGCAGAGAACATGCCTGGATTACGCCACTTGCAACTCTTTGGCAATAAGATGACAAATGATGGGCTGAGGGCCATTCTTGGTAACTGTCCCCGTCTTGAATCTCTTGATATGAGGCAGTGTTTCAATGTTAACCTTGGAGCCGATTTAGGGAAAAGATGTTCTGAACAGATCAAAGATTTGAGGCGCCCGAACGATTCTACTGAGGATTATGGGTTTAATGCCGAGATTCACGATTGTGATTCGTTTGACGAGGTGTACCCGTCTGGATTATCTGATATTGACATTTTGTCTGATTATGATGACGATGTTGGTTTTTATGAATTCTCTGGTGGCAGCGAAATGTCCGACTACGAGGGGCTGTTTTATGATTAATGGTATGTTGATCTTATTTTTTAACGAGTGAAACAATTTGAATTTTTAAAATGATCTTGAACCCTAGGCACAATGTCAAACTCTCCAGTCTCCCCTACCCCCAAAAAATATAGACCTGAAGCAAAGCTAAAAGGTAATACTCCCTCCATTCCAAAATTGGAAATAGTTTTGAAAAACAATGACTTTTAAAGAAGAATGTTGTTATTACAAATATATCCTTGGCATTAGTTAGAAATGTGCGTTGACATGATACTCTTTATCTGTTTTAATGGCATGTTAGGAATTATATAGTCTAAAACTAGAAACATATAATGTGGAATGGACAAAATATGAATAATTATCTCTAATTTGGATTAGAGGTAGTAAAAGTTTTCATGCTTTTAGGTAGGTGTCTATGCTGAGAATGGGAAGGAGTTGGTGAAATATTTGCTTTTCCGAGTAAGATAAGATAGCTGGAGTCAGCAATTTCTTGCAGCTGGAGACTTATCAGACAATGTAAGAAGCACGTCTTAAATTCCCGCTGCAGCAAGGGCCAAGATTTGATGAGAGTGATCGTCTTTGGTCTTTGTGTAACGGTTGTTTGTTAGATATTTAGGGTGGTTTGATCAACATTTTTATGTTCGTTTGAAACTGTACTTGTTTAGTTCTTCACAAATATTTTGCAGCTATCCATGTATGACAATGGGTTTTGCCCAAAATAGTTCCGCAAATAAGAATGTTGATTGGTTAAATATGAGTTTGTATGGTACCAGAAGAAGTACCGAGTAATATGAGTTTGCCACTGTGGGGTAATTATTCGGCCTGTGGTGTTGAAATCAGCCGTCTCTGGTGTATTATTGACTTTTTGTGGTCTCTTATAGCAGCATGATTGGTCAACCTGTCAGATATTTGTTTGACCAATGGAAATGGATTGTTTTTTCCTCTCTTTTTGGGTGGTGGGGGGGGAGACGTCTCAAGAACAGAGAGCTTCATGGTCAATCTACGACCCTAAACGAACCATATGATGCTTGCACGATGAGAAGAGTTAATTTAGCATAAACAACCATGTGATGCTTAGCCAGTTAGCCGCATGTGCATAGCCAGATTGTGAGTAACCTACTAACCTGCAAGGCATTTAGGCACCTTAATAATTTTACAGACATTAAAGTCATTAGCTACTAACTTAATTATTTCAGAAAAATGAGCCCCAAATTCAACCCAACTGCAAATAATAAAAGCTCATGCCTTTTTTTAGTGGAAAATACTGCCTCAATTCTTAAAGATAAGAACAATTTTTATTTATAAAATTATATTTAAAATATTTTTAGATTCAAAATTGTTATGAATAAAAGAAAATAGTTCGGTAGCTAATACTGGCAAGTTTTAAGTCATTTATAGTTTTTAACTATATTGACGGTTATCAAATAATGCCATATCAAATTTTAATGTAAAGTTATTTTAAAGTAAAACTATAAAGTCAATATATAATGCTATTATATTTTGACATTTAAAAATAAATTGAGTAAAATTTAGTAAATTACATAATGTAATCGTAAAATAAGTTTCGAGATATTTTGACATATTTTAGCGATTGGGTAACATAAATTTTAAAATATTTGAGCATATATTAAAATATTTTTTCATCAATATTTATGTAATTTAATATATTCACATGTTATAATTTAAATTATGTTATAAATATAAAAAATTTTAATATATAGCTATATATTTTAAAATTCAAGTTTGTTAGGTCCTTGTGGTAAAAAGAGACTAAAGCAGTATCTTATCGGTGTCCATAACTGTTAAAATATATTGATTATGAGTTTATTTGGTAAAGTTTATCAGTTTTCAACTTAAACTCACCGTCAAGTGTTTGTTAAATTTGAATTTAAGTTATAAATTAAATTTTCTTGAAATATTGATCATCTTCTGCAAATAAAATAAAAAAAAATTGTTATGCACTCAGACTTATAACTTCTTAAAATTAATAAAAATAAATAATTTTAAAATAATTTATTTTTAAAAATAGAAAATACTCCCGCCGGCCCAAAATAGATACTAACACTTTTTTTTATGTTTGTGGCATGGATTTTAAGGTATATAAAAAGTATATAAAAATAATTTATTTTTTTCTTTTTAATATATTTATATGTTGTATTTTAAGTTATAATTTAAATATTTAAAAAATAAATTATTCTAATATATTTTTTATGTCTTAAAATTTGTGTTACATAATTATTAAAAAAATGTTATACTCTCTCCGTCCCAAAAAAAAAAAAAGAATAAAAGTGTAATTTTTGTTTGTCTTAAAATAAAAGACCAAATTCTTTGTTTTTGTTGTAAAATTACTACAAATCCCTTTTTTAATGAGTAAAGTAGTCTCTTTTTTTTTTTTTTTTTGTTTAACATATTTCAAATATAAAAGAGTCATTTAATTTTTTTTCTTATCAATTATAATTTTTTTAACTTAATTAATTTTAAATTATTTAATTTTTTTTTAATGACAGAGATAAATATTTATTTCACAATGAACGGAGTGATTAGTTCAATAACGCGTTGCAAAGCAAGAGGCCATATATATATATATAATTTTGGACGGAGGCAGCTTGTTCATCGTTTTGCTCATGTATTTCGACATAAACAATCTGGTAGTCAATGAGTTTTTTAATGGGGTGGGTGTAGCGAGGCCTCAAGCAACAGGTCTGCTCTGAAGTCTATAAACTAAAGAAAGAAATTAATTACTACGCCAATGCGGTTTCTGCTGTAGTAAATAAATAAATATGAATCCTAGGCATAGGCTACGTGTAAGAGTTGCAGTAAAAAAAAAGTGTAGGTGGACTAGGCACAAGTTACGGTGCATGAGAGGAGAGACGGACTACTGAAAGCACCTTCCCAGAGAGATGAGGATGGGATCGTACGACGCCGTCTCCAATTCATAGAGCTACAGCGGCTTTCTAGCTGACATATATATATGCCACACCATCAAATCCGTCAGTTATTGATGTAGTATTGATTTTGACATCGGGTCGGGTCGAGTCGACTCTACCATTTGGACGCGTTTTTCAAGTCCTTACCTCTCCTGCCATAAAAAAAAAAAAACAAGTTCAAACGTGATTAGGACTAACTTATCATTAAAAAAATATCATGCACGTAATAATTCGATGACAAGTAAATTTG
>JAUMHB010049178.1:0-16855 GCA_032359685.1 Pittosporum tobira
TTGTCCCTTATGAGTCCAGTCCATCCCCTTCCTCAAATTCAGACCCTGTGATTCCTCTTTCTATATCCGATCCTTCCCTACCAGTTCAACAATCCTTACCACCGGAACCAATTTCTCTTGACTCAATAAAATTATTAAAAGGCAAATATTATTTTCCTTCTCTACACATTCTTGCTGTCTAACGTTGTATATTCAGTTCAAGTCAGCTAAATAATGTCCTACAATCCCATTCTTTTAGTTTTGATTTGCTTCTATCTATTAACTAAATATGATTTTATTTGCCATGTTCTCTCAACTTCTGTTTACATTTCACTGACCAGGATGTATTTATCGTTCATGATTACATTTGTATATGTATTTGGGTACATTTAAGTTTGTGCGTATTAATGTTGCAATCTATTATTCAAAGTCAAATCCTGATATAATTTTCTCTATCATTGTAGGATTACCTGAGTCAAATGGGTACATTTATATTGAGGCAAACGGTGGCTTGAATCAGCAGCGGACATCAGTAGATTAGTGTCTATGACATGATTTAATCTTAATTGATGTGCTTAAACTTCCATTTTAACTGCTCAGTTCCGGTTTCTCCATCCATTTCCAATTTCTGCATGTTGATATCCATGTTTTGTAGGTATGCAATGCAGTTGCTGTAGTTGGGTATCTTAATGCAACTCTCCTCATTCCTAATTTTCATTTTCACAGCATTTGGAGAGACCCTAGGTCCATACTTCCACTAAGAAATAACTTCTGTGAAATTGCATCCACGCCAATCAAATATCTATATATCAGCCAACTTTAGCTGATTGTAGAATATTATCTCGAATTTGGACTTGTTTACAGTTACTATCTTGTGATATGGTAATGATTTAGTCGCAGTAAATATTGGTGTGTATCTTGTCCAATGCATGTTTATATTGTGATGAAATGAACAAAACAGTAAGTTCCTGCTCTCAGAACTGAACCAGCATCCTCTCCGGTGAGGAGGTCAAATATTTTTGTAATTTGATTCTTGTATGACGTATTTTATGTTTCCTCTTCATAAAAACATTTAGTGAAACAAAGGGTTGGTGATTTTTTTTCATTTTATTTTTTTGTTGCTTGGATTTGGATAGTGAAATTCATACATTGTCTTTTTGGAAGGGGTTAATTATGTCCCCTGCTCTTTACTCTTAGCTGTCCATTCTACTTGCTTTCTTGTAACGAAAAATAAAATAACTGCTATGACAATATATTAAAGGAAAGAAGAGTGTGGACTCACTCTTATGTGTTTGATCCTTCGTCTTTTATGCACAGCAAATTCAAAGGAATTTACGATGAAAACTTCTTTGTTCGTACCTTGGAAAATGATGTACGGGTGGTCGACAAGATTCCTGGGTACCTAATGGAACGGTTTGATAGTAACATGACCAATGTACTCAATTTCAAAGTAAAAGCATGGTCATCCATTCGGTACTACAAGGAAACAGTTCTCCCCAGGTTACTTGAATAAAAGTAAGTTGCTCTACACTTTACATTCTTTCCTCCCGCTCTCTCTTTCACTCACCATTACTCAGCTTTCTATATATATATATATATATATATATATATATATATATAGTATATCTTTTAGGAATATATATATGAATATGTTCAGCTGGATCGACTGAAAGTGAATTACTCCTTTTGAAAAGAAAAAAAAATTGCCTTTAAGAGGTGTGACAGTGTGGGACATAATAGAGATAGGTGGACCGATCTTCATTAGCTCTTTTCTATTTCTTTCCACTTTGTATTTCTTGGAGACTCCTTGTCCTTCTATGTGGTGCTCATTCTATCCCATAAGCTCTTTTGTAAACTTAAAAGGAAACGCTGACTACGTATAATGTTGAGTTTGATCAATTTTATATTAAAGTAGGTAAAGTGAAAATTTCTACGGGGAATATATTCCTAAATTGAGGACATTAGTTCTTCTAGGTCTTAGTTGTTTAATTTGTTGTGTAAGTATGGAATCTGTGTGTTACCTAAAGGTTCAAGACCCAAAAATATTGAATTGAAAAAAAAAAAAAAGAGAATTTTTTGTTCTCTTGTAGTAGTACAAACTTTGTACATTTTATAGGTTCTTGGGCACTTGGCAGCTGCCTGGTTCTGTTTTTTTCGTTTGCTGTCAAGCTTGGTTGTTACTTGTTTTTTTCCTAAGTGACTGCTCAACTGTTTCTGAATTGTGTGCTACCTGCAAAAATAGTCTTGGTGTTGGGTAAACATTATGCTAATTGGAGAATATGACTCTTATAAAATTTCATGATTGGTCAAGGACTCGAGGGGCTTAAACTTTTGAAGCATTTAGAAGTGCATCCTTACATGTCGCCCTTGAATTTGAACTTGTGCAGCATACATTACTACAATCCCCTGTTACTTTCCTAATCTAATTAACTTTGGATGCTTCCTTATTGTAGATTGCGTGACTTCTTGTTTGAACATTATGATTTCTCTCTTATTTATTGCTAATTGACTAAAATAAGCATTGTAAAAAATGCCATTATTTCTCCCTTTTCTTATTTCGTATTTTATTTTTTCATTTGTTGAGTCATTTGCTTCATGAGATGGTTAACTAGTTTAAAGTGGCTGTTGATAATTTTTTAACTCAGGGTTATAAGGATTTCACCTTTTGCAAACCGTTTGTCATTTGATGCTCCTCCAGTGGTTCAACGGCTTAGATGCTTGGCAAATTATGAGGCATTACAGTTTTCTAGTCCCTTATTAGCTCTGGGTGAATCTTTGGTTGAAAGAATGAAAGAGCACGGTGCTAATTATGGTGGCAAATACATTTCTGTGCATCTACGCTTCGAGGAGGTTGGTTTCGAAAGAGTGGGAAGTCATAATTTTTGTTATCTGACCATCGCCAGAAGTGAGATTATCATGACATCTATTAACAAACATAAACTTTCTTATTGTGCAGGATATGGTTGCTTTTTCCTGTTGTGTATATGATGGTGGTAAGAAAGAAGAGGAAGATATGAAGGTTGCAAGGGAAAGAGGTTGGAGGGGAAAATTTACGAAGTACGGTCGAGTTATTCGTCCAGGAGCTAACAGGATAAATGGCAAGTGTCCACTAACACCTTTAGAGGTAATACTTGTTGGTTTTGTATGACCGATTAACTTTTATTGTGGGTTACATTTTTCAATCCTGTTATTACTTGGCTAACTTTCGTTAAAATATCTGATTATAAAGCGTTTTGCACTTCCGCATTTTTACATTTTTATCTATGGTTTTCGGACAAGTCCTTCAGAGGGGTACATCTGTGTTTTCTATGAGTGCTATTCATCCATTGGATTTTGTTTTGTAAATCATGTTATTGCCACAAATGTTCCAACTTAGTCTTCATTAGAAAAAGAAATAATTGTTATCATAGTTTTATCAATTCAAGCCATTGAATTTTGACCACCTATGGCTCCATCTACGGCCTAGATAAGATCACTTAACATAAATTAAGACATACATCAACTTAAGATCTTTCAAAAAAATAAACATTATTTCCGTGAAATTTTTCAAAAAAATGCTTTGCATGTCACCCAAATATTTTAACATATACTTGGTCTGGTTCATTCTCCCTGTTCTAATAATCTTGACACAGTGTTCACGCTGAAGTTCTATATTGAGCAATTTTATGAGGTTTAACCTTTCCAAATGATTTAACATGGGGAAATTGTGAAACTTTTTTTTTTTTTTGGCTGCAACAACAAATTTATGATGGTACATTGCCAGTTGACCGAAGATGGGTTTTTATTTGATGTTTTATGTTGCAACTTTCCTTTATTTGTTTGTAACAAATCACCCCAAATTAATTTGCTGTGTGTTTATGACATTTGTCGTGCATTATCAATAGGAGGTCTGATGCTTAGAGGAATGGGGTTTGATAAGAGTACATCTATATTTTTAGCAGCTGGAAAAATTTACGATTCAGAAAGATATATGGCTCCGTTATTAGAGATGTTTCCCCTTTTACAAACAAAGGAGATGCTGGCATCTGCTGATGAAGTAGCTCCATTTAAGGTTCAAAAGCTTTATGGATTTATTTAAATTTAAGTAAAATCCATCTTGCACCCTTAATTATACCTAATGATTTGCTTCACACCCCAATGTTCCAAAAGTGTCAAGCTGCATGCTAAGGTTTACACTTTTATTCTAGTATGTACACTACAGACGAAAAACTCTCCCGAAATAGAAAAAAATAGTCATTTTTTTGACTGGAGTGTTCATTTTGGAAAAGAAATGTAAACAATAACATGCGCTCTGACACTTTCGAAAAATTGGGCTGTGAAGTGAAATGTTAGATATAATTTTTAATGGGTACCAAATAGAGTTTACTCATTAAATTTTATTTTTTTCCACGTTTGATTGTAGAACATGTTTTGACTTTTATATATTGCTTCTAGAACTTCTCTTCCAGGATGGCTGCCATAGACTACACTGTTTGTCTTCATAGTGAAGTTTTTGTGACAACTCAAGGTGGAAACTTCCCCCATTTTCTTTTGGGCCATAGGAGATACCTGTTTGGTGGACACTCGAAGACAATCAGACCCGATAAACGGAAGTTAGCATTGTTGTTTGACAAACCTGACATTGGTTATGTTATCATCCCTTGATTATACTTTCCTTTCAGTTTCGGATGACATTTATGAGACAAAATGACTAACATAAGAAATCCCTGCGATTGAAATCATTATAGAAGGGAAGCCTTTCTAATTAGGTTCCAAGGAAAAGTTTTATGCTTGTCAGTGGGTACGTAGTACACCCACTTTTTGAGTCAATCTGCAAAATTTTAAAATTCAAAATTGATATAAGTTCATTTAAATGTTTAATGGAACAAGCTTATATATATATAAAAAAGTGTTTGATGCAGCAAATATTGTAATTAGTACTTTTGTGTTAGTTGACAATAGTTGGTTTGTACCGTGCAATCAAACAAATTCGTATCAATTTTGAATTTTAGGATTTCAAAAATCGACTAAGATGTCAAAGTGTATAATTTTGGAGCATAGGTAGTATAAGAGGACTAGACACTAGTTACTGACTGTTAACAAATGACTGAGCTCATCTATTTCGTTATGTACGTTATACAATATTTGATTGATTTCAGGTGGAAAAGCTTTAAAAGACAAATGCTAAGTATGCGAGCTCATAGTGATGCAAAAGGAGTCGAACTCAAAAGACCAAATGACTCCATATATTCATTCCCTTGTCCAAATTGCATGTGCCGTGTGAATAAAACAGAAGTGTCAAAGCCAACATCAGTGGCATGACACTTTTGGTATGCACGTCTACCAGCTAGCCTTCCTCTTCTGGGGCGTAATTCCTTCAAGTTCTTTTTTTCTCTTTCCATCTGGTTGAAGGCAAACACCTCAAGGAAGTTGATATTTGGACTCAGTATTTTACTAGCTGCATGCACTCTTCCAAGTTAAGATGACGCAAATTTTGTTACAATGCAGAGAAATTTGGAGTGCTAATACCATTTCTTTATCCCAATTACCGTATTTTGCTGCTGATGCAAGAGGAATTAATGTAAATCTTATAGAATTTCGGTCCCAGATTTAGAGAGTTTCCAGATTTGTACGTTAATCGAGTTTAATTCATGTTATACTTTTTATATGCTTGGGGTAAAGATTTTTGGTTTGTAATTCTGTATATATCAAAAAACATAATAAATAGGGTGAATTGTGTAACATTCACTATAATATAACACTATAGTACGTTTTCGATTGTTTTTACCCTTTGATTGGAAACACCTGTTTTTCATTGGTATTCTTGTTTAGTAATAATAGTAAAAAGGGTCATTTTTTTTCCCAAATAATTTGTAACTGTTTTAAACTCTTATAACTCATATTTATAGTATTATTTTTTAAATCTATTATTGAAAAAAAAAAAAAAACAATTTTGTATGCCAAAAAAACTAGTATTTATAAATTTTTTATTGTAATTTAAAAAATATTCAAAGAGATACAATCTTTTTATTTTCATATGAGCGTGGACCTACCAACACTAAATGTACATTACGGGCTTATTTGACATAATTTATTTCAAAATAAATTATAACTTATTTGTTAATTAAATTTTTTTTTTGAGCTAAAAAAATACTTATTGATCAACTTTTTAGAGTAAGTTGATAATATTGTTTTACTTAACCTATAAATTTTTTTAAATTAACATAAATAATTATTTTTTAAAAATAAACTATTATCACTTTTACTGGTGGGAACCAAACAGGCAATACTTGTAAACTCCTACAATGTTGACCTTAAAGTTTTTAAGTCTACCTTTCATTCAATGCCACAAGGCATTGATAATGAAATAACACCGTATTTGTCTTTCTATACTTCAAATAATTGTAAATAGGCCAAATTAAACATATCACCGTATTTATTATACACATTTAAAATTTTCAATGCCTAAATTCAATTAATTTATTATTTTTGAGATTCACTATACTTTAGATATTGGGTTCATAATGAAATAAGATCCCCATATTATAAACTTTATGCACCATAACTAAGTATAATTCATATATTACCAATTTCAAACAAAAGAAAAAAATACATTATTAACTAAAAAAATTAGAATCACATAATTAATTTTTAACAAAATAAATAAATAAATTTCAATTAAGCCAAGTATCGGCGGACACTTGGACTATTAGGATACAAAACAATGTGATAATAATATTTAATTAGTTGATTTTTGTTATCATATGATTATGCCAATCATTATAATTAACAACATTATTTAACATAATAAATTTATTTATTTATTTTTAATCACTCTACTATTATTGTTAGTTTGTTACTAGTTCCAAAGACATACACTACACTTTGTGTAACTCTAATTTACAAATTAGAAAATAAATAAAGTCTTAATATTTTTAAACGTGAAAGGAGGTTGAAAATTAGGAGTTGGTATCTCTTTTACTTTTTATTTTATTTTATTAAATATACTTTTCTTGTTGGCATCCCATTTTCAATTTTCAATAAATCTAACAGAAATTGCTAGAAAAGTCGATAATATGATTATCGGCTCGCTTGACAAAACTTATATTAAAATAATTTAAAATTTATTTTATAATTAATTATAAATTTAAAAAATATTTATTAATTAATTTTTTAAATAATATAAATTATACTTAATTTATTTTTTAAAATTAATAAAAATAATTAATTTTAAAATAATTAATCCTTAAAAATAAACTGTATAATATCCATTTGTACCCATTTTGTCTTCAGTCTTCACGTGAAACAAATACAGCAATCCAAGCAGTGGGATATTTCTGGATAATTCCTGTGATACCGCTAGTAAAATTAACACAATTACCGTCGCCACCCACTGTAAAAGTTCGCACAATCAACCTGGAGCATAATTCAGTCACACCTCTCAACCCAAATCGGCCCACCACGTATCCCCCTCTCCCTTCCATGTGTTGTTCTTGCAACCCACTTACATAATATCAAGATTCTTGTGACCCTTTTCCACACAAATCCCTCTGAAGTTTCAAGAATTCACTTTTGTCGATCACAAACGTTGCCATTACTGGAAGCTGCTCTTTGAATTCCAAAGGTATACTCACTTGAATTGATTGGCTTCTTGATGTTTAATTAAGTTCATTAGATGTCGTTTATTATTATTGTTTGGAGTTTCTGACGGATGATAAACAATTCGAATTCTTTTCTGGCTAATTTTATTTTTTTAAATATTTTACTTGGATCAGTTTTTATAGATTTTGTTAGCTAATTGATTACAATTCCTCACCTTGTTGGTTGAAGCCTGTGTTCTGTCAACAACTGGTTTTTGGTTATTGGTAAATTTTTTTTTTACCAGCTTGTTTACTGCTTTTATTACTTGCTGATTGCAGTAGAATAAGACTAGGCTTTACTATAAAATTATTATCCCTTACTTGGCATCAAACTGGATTTCATTAATTATCCCAATAGTCTTTTTAATTATGGTTGACTAATGAATTCCTGTCCGGAAATTCGCATGGATAAAAGGTGCTTGTATAGGGTGAGGACTATGGAGGCTGATGTTTTTATTTAGGCTAATCTGGTGATATGATAATTTAATATCCGTGTTCCTTTGAAGTATATACTTTTGCCATTCAAAGGATAAGCGGTTGAACCCAGGAATTAGCTTGTGGAATATAGTGAATCAATGTTGTGCCTGTTAGTCTATTACGGGGGCCCAATATGACTAATAACTGAAAGCAAAGGTAGATTTATGCACTAGATCCCATCAGAACTTCAAAGTTAAGCATGCTTGGATGAGAGTACTAATAACATGGTGATGCCTTAGGCTTTGTTTGACACTAAGAAAACTTGAGAGGGAATGAAATGTAAAACTTTATTTAAACTTTTTTAGCCATCAACTGAACTTTATTTTAACATTGTTCTTGATATTTAATTAAAAAAAAAAAAAGCATAGTTACTTGAATTTGTGTTAGTTATTCCATTTTCACCTTAATTTTGATTTTCCTTTTCCTCTGCATTTTCCAAGTTCCAAACAGAACCTTAAGAAGTCATCTTGTTAACTTATCGAACGAAAAAAAGGGACATGCATTGTGCTGCTTTGACAATTGGTGGCCACGTATGGCCAATTTTTGCACGTAACCGCTACACGTGTGTGGCAATGTTTCTCATTGATATTTTCCATCTATCAACATAAATGTGAGAATTGAAAGGACTTGTAGACACTTCATGTTGATTTTTGGAAGATAAGCCTCTAGTTTGCCACAATTCTTAGAACAAAAGTGGTTCTAGAATGGATCTATATTTATATATTTGGCAATTAAATGTAAATTATGTTAAAGTTACAAAGTTAATTTTTCCTTTTTTCTGTTTTTGTTCCAAATTTATAGTTTCTCAATTTTAACTGCATCTCTGTCTGCAATTTCCATATTTGCAGTATAGTGACAGAGATATTTCCGGATCTGGGATGGCCCAAGATAATTCTCTCCATGTCGATTCACCTAGACGACGGTCTGGCTTATTGAGAGATATAGTTCAACTGGTTAAAAGGAAAGACACTGATCGTTACGAGATTGTCCAAATCCAAGATCCTCTTTCCTTTGAAAAGGGGTTTTTTATTGTAATCCGTGCATGCCAGTTGTTGGCCCAAAAGAATGACGGGATAATTTTTGTGGGGGTAGCAGGCCCATCTGGAGCCGGGAAGACTGTCTTCACAGAGAAGGTTCTCAACTTTATGCCCAGTATTGCCGTCATAACCATGGATAACTACAATGACGCCAGCCGTATTGTTGATGGGAACTTTGATGGTATTTTGATTTTTTTTTTAATATAGTTTATTCCTTTGAGTAAAGAACTGTTGGTGAAGTCTAATGGATGGTTTTTGACAGATCCAAGGTTGACTGATTATGACACATTGCTTGAGAATATCCGTGGTCTGAAAGAAGGGAATCCCGTCCAAGCTCCTATTTATGATTTTAAATCTAGCACTCGCTTAGGTTACAGGTTGGATTACCATTTTGGGATTGGTCAACTTTACGACTCTTTCTATTAATACTTTTGGGGATAGTTGGAGACTAATGTTCAAATTAACAACTTCAATTTTTTTAACCGAGGTCAATTGAATTTTATTAATGCCGAATTAATAATACATTTAACAGGACAATTGAAGTCCCTAGCTCCCGTATTGTGATTGTTGAAGGCATATATGCTTTGAGTGAAAAACTTCGGCCTTTTCTAGATCTCCGTGTGTCAGTTACTGGTGGAGTCCACTTTGACCTGGTCAAACGGGTTTTGAGGGACATTCAACGGGCTGGACAAGAGCCAGAAGAGATAATCCAACAAATCTCCGAAACGGTTTTCTAAATCCTTGACTTTATTATTTATCACTAATTTCATCTGTGGAAATGGCCTATACAGCTTTTCAAGCTTCCATCCCATTTTAAATACCCTAGTTTCACGGTCAAGACTATTTTTGAAATCAATAATTATGCATATTTATTAATATTTTGAAATCACGAAACTTGGGATTAGTAGTAAGCTTCATGTTGTTTACACTTCACAATGGTTAGCATCTCTGACAAATAGTAAGAAATATCGATTTTTAAAATGGTCATTTGGCTATGAAAGTCAAATTAGGACATTTAAATTGGGACAAATGGAGTAGTTTATAACTTCTTATGACATGTTTGGCCACAGGTATATCCCATGTACAAGGCTTTTATCGAGCCAGATCTACAGACAGCGCATATAAAAATTACCAACAAATTCAACCCGTTCTCTGGATTCCAGAACCCCACGTATATTTTAAAGGTTACTTAAATTAATTTTTAAAATTTATTTCACATTCCATCAAAATGATAATAATTCAAACGGGTTCTACATATATGTTTTGTCTGACTTTTTTGTCTTTTACCTCTAGCACTGAGTTTAGTGCTGTTTGTTACTTACTGTAGTCAACGAAAGCTGTTTCCAAGGATCAAATAAGGTCAGTACTTTCTGAAGAACACCGGGAAAGTACTGAGGAAACTTATGATATTTACCTTTTGCCCCCCGGTGAAGATCCCGAAGCATGCCAATCTTATCTTAGGATGAGAAACAGGGATGGAAAGTACAACCTCATGTTTGAGGTATGAGCTTTCTAAAATTTACATGCGCACCCACATACACACGTAAATATTACTGATCTGTTGTACTTGTTTATTTTCAGGAATGGGTTACGGATAGTCCATTTATCATATCACCTAGAATTACTTTCGAAGTTAGCGTCCGCCTACTTGGGGGGTTAATGGCTTTGGGATACACAATTGCAAGCATCCTAAAACGAAGTAGTCATGTCTTCTCTGATGAGAGGGTGACCGTGAAAACTGATTGGTTAGAGCAAATAAATCGGAAGTACGTTCAGGTATATCACATTTAGTAACTCCAAATTATAAGTTTGCTCATAGCCCATAATTATAATAAATTTATGCAAGGATTATTTATTTTGTAATCGTTGTTTTATTTAGTTTGGGGAGTACTTCAGTTTTTGTTTTTTAACTTTCTTTGTCTTTTATTTCGAATCTTGTGTTCTGGTTCTTTTGAGAATATGCCACCAATTTTGTGCATCCTGCACAGTTGGACTTGGAAATACTTAAGTTATGAATATTCTACATATAATCATTAGTTCAACTTGTTTTAAACCTTATACAAAGTTTACTATGACTACAACTTGGTCAATATGTGATGCAAGAGCATGAATGTCCATTTTCTGCCCAGATTCATTTAGTGTAAAGTCAAGAGAATTTATTTCTGTTTGCTGAATTTGATGACTTGGAATCTGTAGTACCTAAAATCTGTTTTAATTGTAATAAGCAAGGATTCGTTTGAGGATTCGTTCGAGGATTCGGGCTCGTCATACGGGGATTCGTCAGTTCGACAAATCTCAGAAAGTTTGAATTTGGGGATTCAGCATATATTTCAGTTTCAGATAGATTTATTAGACATATAAAACTATACACATAAATATATGTATATATAATCACATACATTAAAGTTTTAAATTTTAATACCAATAAAATATAATTCTTGATAAAAATGTAGAAACTGTCGTGAAAAACAAAGTTTTTATATACTAATATTGTCTAGAAATTTAGTAATAACTAAATACGTAGTATTGGTAAATAAATCATAACTTAATTAGTATAATATATTTTATTTCAATTTATGAAAAGAATAACTACGTAAGAATCCCTGAAGGAATCACGAAGAATTCAAGAATCCAATTGGGGGATTCGTGAACCTACAGAAGGAATCCCTGCTTCTGAGGGTTTAAGTATTTAATATGAGTCATAGCAATACACACACACACACACACACACACACACACACACATATATTTGGCTTAGAAAAATATTCCTAAGCAAATTAATTATCAAGCTTGGTGTGAGTGGTTCCTACTTTAAAATCAAGCTTGTGGCTTGGTCTTCATAATCAGATGAGTTCATATCGTTTATAAGTTTGAAAAGGTTCTAATGGTTTTTGAAAGTGAAAAATGCCCTTATGTTTTGGTATGGAGGTAGAATTTCACACTGGAAATAGGAAACATTGAAACAATATATTCCTCCTATTTTTCATGTTCAAAGAACTAATACTGCCCTATTGAATTTATTTATCAATGTTAACCTTATTTGGTTTGCCTTGGAAGCTATTTACTCAAATTTATGGATCTTTAAAAAGGTGCAAGGAAGAGACCGTTTGTATGTCAAATATATAGCGGAGCAACTGGGGTTGGATGGTTCATATGTTTCTCGCACTTACATAGAACAAATTCAGCTTGAAAAACTTGTTAATGATGTTATGGTATGATGATACTTTCTGACAGTTTATATTTTATTTTGTTTTATGTTATTTTATTTTTTTCTTCATTTTTTCCCCTGGTAATCCTGATCAAACCAATCCTATAGGCATTGCCCGATGATCTTAGGACAAAGCTAAGCATAGATGATGACATGGTTTCAAGCCCTAAAGAAGCCTTATCCCGAGCTTCTGCTGATCAAAGAAGCAAATATCTCAATCGGTACGTTTGACCCCCTTCCATTATATGGTTTAAATTTAGTCCTTTTGTTTCACTAAAGTACATTTTCATTTTGCCCCAACTTGACATGCAAAATTATCTTGCGCCCCAAACTTTATTTTTTACCTCTGTGCTCCCCATAGTCCTGAAAAATATCTGCAGGATCTGGAACTTTACATGTGTGAAGCTAAGATGGGTATTTCAGTCAAATTGCTTTTTTTCTCCTTCAATGCTTCTTTATTTAACAGCTAACCCTAAGAACTATTTACAGAAAATAGATCGAATAAGGGATCAATGAAAGAACATATAGTACTTTCACTGAAATACCACTCCTAAAGTTGCACGAAGGGAGTTCCTGGTCACTTTTGGTGATTGAGCACCCAGAAAATATAATTTTTGGTGCTAGATAGTTATGCTTGTAAAGTCTCAGGTGCAAAACGTAATCTAGTACATAAATCCTGGTGTTGTGATAACTTTTGTGGCAGATCACTCTCATACTCAACACAACGGGAGAAGAACATGTCCAAGCTGACGAAACTCTCTGTAAACCATCAGAGATTTGATGTCAGAACCCCGGACTCACCAGCAGCACTTCCTAAGCAGGCAACTTAATAATCTCTGTCCAAAATATTCTAGCTCCCCTGTCCCACAAAAAGAGTAACATTTCTCAAATTTACTTATCCCAGAGAGAGTTACCTCTTTTCTTGAAGATGGTATATAAATGTACTCAGGTTGACAATTGCAGTTACATTTTCATGTCATACCATTAAATTGAACACTAAATGAGAGTCCCATTTAGAAAATTCGCGAACTTTAATTCCATGTGTATTTCTTTAACTATGGTGGCATGATTATGTAATTGTCTTGATTAACTTGAGGACATTTTGTCATTTTGTATTGTCATCAACCAAAATGAAAATCCTTCTGTAGAAATTTTATTTTGACAAATGGGACTCTTTTTATGAGACGGAGGGAGTATTATTCTATCGCAATAATCTGCCACCTATTTATTGTTAATTAGTTATATGTACTTTCATTTCACTAATTCTCATTATTAATGATGGTCATTATTGTCTTTTTGATTGTTGACTCAGGGTGTGATTACTCAACTCTCTGAGCAAATTTCCACACTGAACGAAAGAATGGACGAGTTTACATCCCGTATTGAGGAGCTCAATTCAAAGATCTCAACTACCAGGAGAGTTCTCAATAATAGCCAGCAAAATTTGGCGGTGCAGGCCGAAGCCTGCAACGGCTCGACGCCCACCTCTCTGTTTATGGCTGGCTTAGGCAACGGCTCATTGACCGGTTCACTACTTCCCAGTTCCTCTTCCTCTTCTCAATTAGCAAGGGAGTCTCCAATTATGGAAGAGGTACAATATTAAATTTCCTTCCATTTTACAAAAATAGTTTCATTTGTAAAAATATTAATTCCGAAAAAGAGTCCATTCTTTTTGAGAATTGGTATTTCCCCCAAGTAAGTTGATATTTCCACCAAGAAGTCCCAATTTTTAAGCAATTCAAGCTTGTAACTTGAGCTTCAAATGTGGTATCTTCTGGTGGAAATATTAATTTCCTTATTGAAAATATGAGTTTCTTTTTCTTTTTAAATTGATGATAAATGATGCAATATCCTCATGTTTACCATTGTAATTACATGATCATGTCACCTCCACTAAAATAAATATTCACTTTTAAGAATAAACTTGGAAAGAAATTTATCCTTAATATTCGCAAATTTTGGAAGTGACTCTTTTTGTGAAATGAAGTGAGTTTAGTTATGACACTACATTCATTTCTATTGATGGGTTTCTTATGATTGAGCAGGTATTGCTTATCGCAAGGGGGCAGCGTCAGATTATGCATCAAATTGACAATTTGAGTAATCTGCTGCGAGAGTACTCTGGAGAGAGGTCCCGCCAAGGAAGAACAAACAGCACAGGAAGAATGGCGGACGTCGAATCCGTTGGCGTTCCGTTACTTTTGACTCTGGCGATTGGTGGTCTAGGTATCCTCTTGTTCCGCAATCTGACTTCCCAAAAATAAAGCCCCTTGCAGGAATTTTCCTCAGCAGCGTACTATATGATGTATGTCTTTTATGGAATCTGGGAATATTTCTAGTTATCAAAGTTTCTAATACCAAAATATGAAATCATGCTACAAGTTTAATAAAGGCATTACAGAAATGTTCGAAGTTTTTCAATATCGTCTTTGGTACGGGGTTGGTGTTTTTTATTTTTATTTTATTTATAGTATTATGTGATTTCTACCTGCTTAAAATCTCTTTTGAATCCATATACACCAGATAGATAACTTCTTGAAAGAATCATGTGACACCCGAAAGAAATATAAAGGAAGAGGTTGATATAAAAATCTATTACATGATGTATCTATCAGCCAAACTGAAGTGTATCAATTTGGCAAAAAGTTGAGACACATCTGTTGCAACTTGTTAAGCATCAAAACACAACGTGTTGGCCTCTTGGTGGCCCTTGTATTTGCTAGCTCCTGAAACAAATAAAAATCTGATATGAATGTTCGGTAAGGAAAGGGATGGCCAATTCGAGGAGGCTAAACTCCAAACACTGTGTGCTTATTGGGAATAAAACTGTTTGATATTCCATTATTTGCATGAATTTAATTTGGCGAAAGAAAACAGATTAGGAGATGATATCTCCACCTGATCAGGCCTTAAAACAAGAAACAGAAATTAACTAATTCAATCTTATCAAAACAAACAAAAGTAGAGATAAAGTGGACTTATTCAAAATAAATAAATAAATAAATAACAGTAAATAATATTGACTTGTACAAGAGTGCATGCATGCATATATGATAATCATCCATTATTAAAATTTCATTGGTTATCAGCAAATATCTTCTTCTTTTTTTTTTTTTCCAATACATGTTTATTAATTTTAATAGCCTTGCTATGCCCGTTTGAATTCAAATAACATAATTGACGTGTTCTGAGGAGGCACTTTGAGTATTACCTACCAAGATACTTCAAAGTGTGTTATTAATCCTCTATCAATTGGGACCCCTAGTTCGAAGCGCCTTGATAACCTAATGCGGCTTCGTTACATGAGGCGTTTAACGGAAAAACCACTTCAATGGAAGCGCCATAATAGAAGTCTTGTCATGACACTCTTAAGCGCCATATAATGCAATTTTTGTTGTAGTTATAAGTATCCTTAAATAGAATAACTTAAGAGAATATGAGGTATATCTCCCCACGTTTTGTCTTATTCCAAAAAATAACTAAGTAATGGGGATATTTATAAATATCCCCAAAATTATAAAAGTAAAGAGAAATTTTAACAATATCCCCATAAAAGATATCTCGTAAAAGGCTGTTAAACGAGGATATTTATACATATTTATTTTTTATACATATAATTAATGGACAAATTTCTTCATCTACTTTTACTTTTATTTTTGATTTTGATTTTGATTTTGATTTTGATATTTTGATATTTTGATTTTGATTTTGATATTTTGATTTTGATATTTTGATTATTTTATTTTAGTTTCTATTGTTCAACTATATTTATTTTTAATTTATGTTACATTTCTTCAAGAATATATATATATTTTTATTTTTTCCCATTTTCTCAAGTATTTTTTTTTCCTTTTGTTCAATTATATTTGTAACACCCCTAATTTTCCACTATTGTTGCTACTAATAGGGTGTTAATTAATTAACTTACTAAGGGAGATAGTCCCAAATTCCCTTGTCCCATATAATAAACATTCACACATATATAAGCGGAAACAAAGTATTAAGTTATTACAACATGACATTCGGGAATGTAAAGTAAACCAAAAACGGGAGTCTACCCTACAAATCCCTAGTACTACCTTTCCGTGGTTGTGGTCTAGCTATCTAACTCCTCTCACTCTTTCTTTGTCACCTCAACTTGGCCCACACTAGTTGAAAATATTAAATCACAAATATAGTGAGCGAATTTAGCTAAGCAAGTATGTGACACCCCCAAATCTGGGCATCCACACTCTGACTTGAGTTGTCAATTTATTAATGACTTCATAACTTACAAATACACAAGATTTTAAAGTATACAAGGTTATAATACTATACAACCTATCATGTTAGAAATATTATACAACACACTCTACATAAATTATTCTTTTAGCCAATAGTACGCAGCGGAAACATCTAAGTTGTGAGACCCCGGAAATTTAAACAAATGCCATGAAAATAAATGGTACTTTTTAAATATAAATTTTATACACATTTAGTCAATTATTTATAATTGATGGTTGATTCTAGAAATTTTAATTGGTCAACCCTCAAGC
>JAUMHB010049199.1:0-37303 GCA_032359685.1 Pittosporum tobira
AATTATTTAATATTATAAATTGGTGTTTGACAACTTGTGAAACCATGGTCAAAATATATACGTAAATATATTTTCATTATCGATTATATTATAATATGCAAAATGATTTATAGGTCAACTACTAATAGGAAGACATTTCTTTTGGAGTATGCGTTAAGGTAAAGAGTATTATCCTTTTGGCTTCCACTAGTAGGAATATCTTTTGACCTCTATGTTATGCTATCATTTCCTCTTGAATAGATTATTCTAACATGAAACACTTATTCAACTTTGAAATTGAATATAATATTTGACCTTGAATATATGTTGGCAATTTAGACATATGTTGATAATTTGACTGCCGATATATTGTTACTACTCTTTGAGCAACAATAATTCCTAAACTCATTGACTATATTTTGTTAATATTTGGCTACTTTCGCTACAGAAGTTGAAAGTCGCATCTTAATTATTTGTGTGATCTTCGGATTCAGGATTGATTATGTGTGCCTTAGCCTGAGTGACAAGGGTGTACGGATATTATATTAATAACCTGTGTGGTAAAATTACTAAATTATGATTGTCTTTGGGCGGGGGCAAAGACGTGTGGTATTGTTGACGTTTACTTTTATGGTAAAGTCACATTTGCTGGCATGTCCGGTAATGATATCCTGATGACGGTTTAAATAATGGAGAATCTAGACATTCATAACTGCTTTATTTTCATACTTACCTTTTCATGCAGTTACATTTAACAGTATTTCATATGTCTATATTCTCATTTACACTCAGTTTGTTGACTTATAAGGTTAATGATAATTTTCTTTGTTTTAGTTATTTTTAGTTATGATATTTCTTATTGAGCTATTTGAGCTCACTCATTTGCTTCATATTTCTTTCAAGAGCAGATAACTGATAGCGGGGTTATTGGGGGGAATGAACTAGAGGTCTAGATGCTTAGATGTTTCCGCTGCGTGCTATTTGCTAAAAAATAAGTTGTGTAGAGAGAATTGTATAATATTGTTTAGCATAATAGGTTATACTTTATTATAATCTTGTGTACCGTAAAATTTTGTGTATTTGTAAATTATAAAATTATAAATAAATTGACAACTCAAGTCAGAGTGCAGATGCTCAGATTTGGAGGTGTCACAAAAAACGTCAAAAGCACAATTTTTATTATAGTTCTGAATGGAAATTTGACACACTTTCTTTGTTATAAATTAGTTTATCTTCTATATATATTTCAAAATTAATCAATTTAATTTAGATAATATTATCAACTACTATTATTTATTTTAATTTTAAAATTGATTACGATTTAAGTTTAAAAATAAGAAAACAAATTCTTTGATGCTTTTTTTTTTTTTAACCAATTCTTGGATGCCGTTAACTATGGTCGATGGACGTTACAACCACCCTCGTATTTCGTCTCCTACTGGTCCATCACCACTGACCTCACCTAGCAACAAACATTTATTCCGACCGAAAATATTGCAGTAACACGACATCGTCTTTGTCAATCATCTTTACTCTAAGCTAACCCCAAATCCCCTATCTCTGCATAAATGACGATCTTGACTATAATACTAGTAAAACTAGAAGACTGAAGAGTTGGGGGTTTGAATGGGAACTGAGAAAATGAACTTAGTACCAACTACAACCCCAACCCACCAACAAGGTGGACCCTCTCTTAACAACCCTCACCTCCTTTTCCATCTCGACGACACCACGACCTCCGCCCTCCACCGCTTCGCACCCCTCCACCGACACTCCGGCGACCCAGGCCCCAAAACCACCCGCGAGCTAACCACCGGCTTTATTGACGATCCTCATCGGTTCTTTCAACCACCTCCCGACTTCCGCCGCCCCTTGTACGCCTCCCACCCCTGGAATGTCAACGGCCGTCCAACCGCCCACGGATCCGATGGAGATGAAGACGAAGATGATGACGACGATGACGATGAGGAGGAGCTCGATGACGGCGACGGTGAACTTAAGATAATTAACCACAACAGCAGCAATACTAGTAAGTCACTGAATTATAATTAAAAATCAAATTTTTATTTGTATGCGTGCTTATTTGGTGTTCGTTTCGCTAATAATTAGGTTCAAGCAGGGATTTATTAATGAAGGAGGGTAATCTTGTGCCTTCTGGGGATGATGGTAAAAACAATAATAACGATAACAATGTTAGAGCAGTACGCTCATGTGAAAATCAAGCTAGTCAGTTCGAGAATGCTACTGCTATTACCATTGCCGATCCTGATGGGAATTTATATTATCCACATCAGTCCCTACATGGGACGGAGGAGGGGTCAGCTGCTGCTGCTGGGCATAAAGATGTTTCCTTGGTTGAAAATGGTTGCGGGTTTAGTGGAAGGAAGGATGTTTCGTATTCCAGTGCCGGGGAGTCATTGAGAGGGATTCTTTCTGATCCTCTTACGTAAGTTTGAATAACAAATTTCCTCTATTGGTCTCACCTGCCAAAAATTTGTGTACTCAAATCTGAAAGACCGAGTCTGTGGTTGAGTGCACTCAAATATATGTAATGATTGAATTTGAAATGATTTGTTTTTACTACTGTTTGTTTGCTGGCACACTATAACTAATTTTATGTACTTGTAATTATGCTGATATTACCACATTAAATGAATGGGAGTTAATATTACAAGCAAATTTCAACATTTTTTAATTTTTCTCTACATTAGAGTTCATCTAGCTTGATGCATATATCTATGAGCCCTGAATTTTGGAAGTGAAGAAACTCGATAAATAAGTAATATGGCTTAACTTAGCCAACTAACAAACAAAATGGTTTGCGGATTCTGCTCTCGTTGGTCCAAGACTCTGCATAAAGATATAACAATTATGGTCTTAGTATGGAGGATACTATTTTACATTATGGAAAATAAGTGGTATTAGTTAGCTCAAATTAACTCAACGCCGCCTTTTATCCCAAACTAGTCGGCAAATCATATTATTACAGTAATCAAATGTAATAAATTAAATAACAAAATGATTTTGCAAACCACAATATTTGTGTGAAACTAGTGAGCTATAAATAATATTTCATGATAATATAGCATGTAAGCTCTCTGCTGTTATTTCCATTACTCATTTGAGTATTTCCATCCTACCACATAAAGTTATTACTAATGGTGGCAAAAGAAAGAAGCTGTTAGCAATTGTCCTCCATTTTGTAGTCTATTATGAAGTTTTTAGCTTTGCATCGTTGTGATGTTATAGCCTTGAATACCTTCTTCTATTAAGTAGACCAACACTTTGCTTGTTTTTTCCTGTATGATGGGTTATAAGTCCTTAGGTAGCTTGATTGGTGGTTTCCTGTTATACATATTTTTTGTCTTTGAGTTGCTGATTCTGTTACTTGAAATATGCATTTATATTATATATCGGGTATGCAGAGGATCACTTATGGATGACGCCATGATATTGCCTTGTGGGCATTCATTTGGTGGCGGTGGAATGCAGCATGTCATTAGAATGGTGAGTCATAAGGAAAGGATTATCTCATTTTGATCCGTGGAATTATCAGTATCTAAAAAGGGATATCTCTGGTGTCATAATGTTGAATATTTAGTTGCAATTTTAGCCCCAATGCTAGAGTGCATCCTTTTGTTACTTCTTTACTAGGTGGGACTGGCCTAACATGTTCAACATTTTCCCCTGATCAGTCCTTTGACCTAAATAATTGTCGTACCATGTAATTCAGGTTCATTTTCCTATTTATGTTTCAGTATTAGCTTGTAAAACATTTCGTATATATGTTAGTTGGATCACATGTGGTTTGTCCACTAGCTGCACACAACTTGTTTATCATTTCATAAAATAACTGGTGCATGGCACGATATGAACATTCTATCTTCTATAGAGAGTAAAAATATTTGAAGTTTATTCAGCATGTGACGATCGAGAAATATGTGGGGAGGTCCCACATATTGACGATTGTGCAGAGAGCTGGGAAGATTTCCTTGCCTTATGAATACCACATTAGTGCTGTTATGGAATCCACGGGTCAGATTTTTTTTTTATAGTTCACATTCATGTTTGGGATCAAACAATTAAGGCTTTGGACAAATGATTTGTGATTAGTGATTTCTAAAAACTAAATTCTATATGATACTATATTCTTTTTACTTGCTGTCAGACTTTCATAATAATCATATGAACATATGTGATTTTGTCAACTGGTGTCTATTTCCTTGAAGGAAGTTTATCACCTAGATTTTGAGTTTGTTGGTTGTTTGGTACTTATAGTGACTTTAGGTCTAGTATTCTAGTTTTCCGATGATTCTTAATGCTCTTCTTGTATAATTCTGTTTTCAGAAAGCTTGCCATACGTGCTCACAAACCGTGTCAGAAGACTTAGTGGCTGCAAATCTTTGTAAGTAGAAATAGCTAACCATTTATGCAGTGGGTTTATATTGAATAATAAGATTCAGTTGAATGGTCTTTTAATAGAATCGATATTCATTAAATTATGTTGTAAAGTATGTGCCATATTGGGCATTGCTTGTAGATTATATTTGTCTTGGTTATTATTTGTATACATTGGTTGTATACGGTTCGGCCTTTCTTTAATACCTTCGTTTAAATAGAAGAGGTTCTCAAATGTGATCAATCGATCGTTAAGAAGTCAACAAAGTGCAAATTTAGCAAATTAGCAAGTCATTCCATATTTGCGTCTGTGAAGTTTCAGAGTATGAGCCGCAACTTCGATAAAACTATCATTATCTTACTTTCAGTCAGATTTAAAACTATCACTATCTTACTTTTAGTCAGATTTAAAATTGCTTAGCACCTATTTCATCCTTTCAGAAATCTGGGTTGCTATATGAATATATCTGCCTGCGTCCTTTGCAGTGTCAGCCAAATATTTCACCTCTCTAAAGCTTAAGAAGAAAAATTTATGTTATTGTTTCTTCCCCTTTTCTGATAAAATGTTTGTTTCTCATGCTATTAATACTCAATTTATTGCCATACTTGTGAAGCTCTCCGAGCTGCTGTCCAGGCATTCCGGCGGGAAGAAGAGTTGCAAGTATATCCTGCTTCCAAAAGAAGAAGAGAGAAATTTGAACAGGTTTGTCTTTGTTCCCAAACATTGCAGCATCTCCATGTTCTGTCAAAATGTTTTTTTTATTTTCTATTTTTCGAAACATGTAGAAATATTATTTAAAGTAAATAAGTTCTTAAAAAAATGATTCCACCTTGTAAATTACCAGTATTAGGAAAATATTGATATGTTGGTCTTACCGACTATATTAGGGAATTGGGACATCCCTAACGCTAAATATATATATATATATATATATATATATATATATATATTTATTTATTTATTGTAGGATAAAAGTGGTCATGGTGATTTAGCATTCACGGATCCTCCAAGGGGCAGAGGTGTTCAGTTTCCATTTATCGTGACTGATAGGGTTATCATAAAGGTTTTCATGCAAATCCATTGCTATATTTACAATGCTTGTTTGCCATTTGATGAAAATAGTACTAATTTGGAGGTGGGGAAATCAGGGTAACAAGAGGACACCACCGCGATTTGTCGGACGTGAGGCTGTTGTAACGACTCAGTGCTTGAATGGATGGTACGCACGGGTGTTATTCTGTCTCCTTTCCATCATCATATATGCATACGTGCAACTCTACTTTCTTTCAGGATGCTTTTTAATATTTTTTATTGTTAGTATTAATTTGTTATTAATAATTGATAATTGAAAACTGAATAACAGGTATGTGGTTAAGACATTGGACAATGCAGAGAGTGTGAAGTTGCAGTATCGTTCACTTGCGAAGGTTGCAGATGACTGTATCCCCAAGCCAATATCAAGTAAAATGACACCAAACTGGCTCTAGAGTTGCAAATGACAATATTGCCCCATTAGGGACAGAGATTATATATCAGCAGCATGCCATGGTGGTTTCAAGTACTTGACCTAAGTTAAATTTACTCGATGTAGTTGTATTCTTACACTCAAAACATCCAGCAGAAAGGCCCCCCGTATATTGTAGAATTTGTCTTGTAATACAGAAACGTAAATTAGCAGATTTATATGTTATCATTTTTGCCAATAACTTGAACTTACAAAGCTGTATTTTGCTTTTGTCGATGTATGGAATATGTACCCGAAAAATAGATATATGAAACTTGTGTTATTACAAGCTTGTAGTCAGTGTTATAAAAATTTGTGCCTAGATGCAAATACTCTTCATCTAGGTATTGTGCAATCGTCTATCCCCTATACCAATTTGGCGCCTAAGTCTAGTTGCCTCCGCCTTGGGCCTAATTACTCCCAGTATGCCCTCTATCCGACGCTTAGGCCTACCTAGCAATTTGAACACTATTTGTAATATTTGTTTTCTGATGTTAATAGAATAAGCAATAATAAACTATGAGAAAAAGGAAATTTCAAATGACTCGCAACAAATAATTTGTGCTCTTAAATAAAGAATTATGGAGAAGTAAATTGTATTTTTTTTTATAAAATTAAAAGGCTGAACTCTTAATGTTAGAGCCGCGGCTCCATAAAGCCGTCTCTAACAAAGCTAATCGGTAACCACTAATATGCCCAAGGCACATGTATATTAGCAACAACCAAATCAGGACCTAAAATTCTGTATAAATTGAAAACAAAAGTCAATACAATAATGAGTCGCATCAAAAATTACGAAAAGCAGGGCAAGTTTTCCATCGACTGTAGAAAGTTGCATGTTGAGTAAAAAGCAGCAGCAGCAGCCCTCACAGCTAGATCCCTTTCAGAATCATCCACTTTCTCTAATCTGCAGAAAAAAATATAATCAACTATAAAGGACCATCACAAAAATGCATAATAGATAAAGTATTGCCCACATCAACACTATCAAGTTCCAAGAGTAAATTCCGTCCAAAAAATCGACAAAAGCAATAACACAATTTGAATAAACCTTATTCTGATAGAAAACACGTTTTTCTTTCTACTTTTGACTGCTATTTTTACCAAGTCCAAGCTCACTAAAACCATAATTGGGAGCAAACAAAGAGACCTGGTTTTTACTCAACATGACTGGCAATACCTAAGAGGGTTTAGCTGAACGTTGTTTCGTCCTTGGCTTTCAGAAACTAGCAATATACCTTACAATTTAATATTTGTTTTTCTCCTGAAAATTGCAGCAAGCATTAAACTTCTAATCAGCGACATTATTGATTATCCCTTAGCAACGAATTAGGGTAATAATTTTCACATTGACAAAGCTTAATCTTTCCAATATGAAAAGGTGTTCACAAAGACGGGGGCAATGTAAATTCCTATTTTTAAATCTGCAGTTACTTTTCTAATATGGTACATTTACAGTAGTATTCTACTGATGGAATATTAAAGTTTACCCGCGGTCATTTTCTGATGCACCTAGTTGCTGCATAACAGGTGCTCCTGTACACTGGAAAAGACCATGGTCGCAGTTCAACTGCATCTCATTTACTTGGTTCAACAAATTTTCCTGGCAATGATAATGCAAACTCAACCCTTTAGGCACATTTCCTTTATAAGAAGCACAATAGAAGTGAGATATTATAAAAAGTAGAATAAATTGCAGCAAAGCATATAAAAAGGAAAAAGAAGAATAATATGAAGGGGGAAAACCTCGTCAAAACTGACAACAAAATGAATACGCACTTTTCGTAATTTATATTTAACGCGAAGAATTTTGGGTATTAAAGTGGTAAAACAAATCAAAGAACCACCGCCCTAAATTATCTGTGAAACCTAAGCTCAAGATCAGATAAATATTTGCACAAGAAGGCGGAACATTCTTCTAAATGACTCACCAGTTGTTTCTCTTCTTCAGAAAGTGCTTTTTCCATCTGATCAAACAGTGCACTCCATCTAGCTCTGTGCGCCTCAGCTGTTCCATTATCCATGAATCCAGTGACAGAATTTTTTGCAGCATAAGGATCATTCTCTTGGTTATAAGAGAATTCTCTAGACATTAAGAACGGCAGCTCCGTTTGAATTACAGCTCGAACCCTTTTCTTACTGCGTCGCAACGCTGTAAGATTGAAACACAGTGAATTAACAGGCTGACATGAGAATTGTTTAACCTCAACAATCCGCAATAACATTTTGAAGCTGAAAATACCTGCAAGGCGTCCCTTAATGTCTTGATGAAGAAGTTCCAACCACTGGGAAGCTACATTAGCAGCTGTAAATGCAAAGATAACAGAACTCAGCATATAGCATAGCCTCCTTTAAAATCTGACGAACATATAACGTTTAAGAAAAATAAAATGAAGGAAAATACTGACCTTTAACAGAAAGAGAAGAAACACTAGATAGGTTTGCTGAACCCTCATTAGAAAGCGAGCTCCTATTCTCTGATGGCATAGTTGCAGATGATGATAGTTTTAAAGCAAGTATATCTTCCTCATTCTCTATAATGGAGTACGAGAGAAAATTCTTTTTATCGAAAACCCTTTTCTCCACTATGCTGGAGTCAAAATCTCCCCCTATATGCACTGAACCCATGGGACAGTTATTTGTCCCTGATAAAGTATGAGGGAAACAATCTTGATGATAAAGATTATTGTATCTATTCATTCCTGACATATTTAGGTTTTCTGGATTCTTGGTATCTTCTATTCTTCCAGTCTTCATTTGGATTTTCTCTTCCTCGTGTTTGTTTTCAGTATGGGAATTTTGACGTCTTTCTGACCTCACTAGGGCCTCTATTATAGAGTGAACCTGCTTACTATTTCTCACATGGTTTATGATCCCAGGGTTCAATCCATTAAGCAGACCACTAGGAGCAGCAACCTTCGCAAACCTGTCAACTTGTTCTTTCCTAGCAATCTCCATCTTTTTCTTCAGCCCATCAGCTTTACTTTTCCTCCCACGTTGCTGTGGTTTTGGAATTGGCAAGCCCCCATAGGAAGATGACATGAAACCATTTTGCTTCATCTTTTTCCAAACTTGCATTGGATCTTTCTCCTCCGCACAAGTACTCCCACATTCTGAAGCCTCTCCAAATTTCAAATGATCTTGATGCTTGTTATGATAAAACAGGTCATGGTTCAAAGAACTTGAATGATCTCCTGCATTAAGATCAAAGCCAAAGCCTCTTGACTTCTCAATATTAACTTCAGAATTTGTGCTTACCATGTCAACTTTGGTATTGAGATCGAGTGCTGTGTAGGCAGGACCAACCACTACCTGTGATGTATCCTTCCCTGATATCTCCGATTGAGAAGCAATCCAGTTCATGGTCACAGTTTCCTTGGTAACTTGAGACATATCATTTTCAGCAGAATGGTCAGTAGCTTGT
This sequence comes from Pittosporum tobira, assembly GCA_032359685.1. Classification (NCBI taxonomy): domain Eukaryota; kingdom Viridiplantae; phylum Streptophyta; class Magnoliopsida; order Apiales; family Pittosporaceae; genus Pittosporum; species Pittosporum tobira. The sequence goes on from JAUMHB010049199.1 coordinate 9,307, forward strand.
TTGTTTTTCCAATAATTTGGATTAGGGGTGCCGATCTCTGTTACAAAAATTCAATAGCAAAGTAGTCTTGAGTGTCAATGGTTAAAACCTCAACGGAAATCCAGCAGACAACTAAACTTACATGAGTAGATTATTATACTCCCTCCATCAGGATGAAAAATAACATTCTCTGTAAATTACCAAAAAGGTGGTACTCTTTTTCCGTCAGAGGGAGTGTGTTTTACTACTTCAGTCCCCAAAGGAGTTCCATTTGCAAGAAAAAAATGCCCCAGAAAAAGAGTTTCATTTTTAATTGTGATGGTATAAAATGAAAAAAAAAAAAAATCCTCTAGTACACGTCACAATTTCATTGATATGCTACCACTGGTCCACTGCCAAGATAAACATTATTATTTATCTGGCAACACGGAATAAATATATGGAATTGTTATTTCCTAAATGGAAATTTGATACACAAGGCTTGTGGGTCTCATTCACTATTCATGTAATGTGGCCTACTGGAAATATTAGTTTTTCTTGTGGAAATATTATTTCCCAAATTGTATCCTTAAAGTTTGGAAAACTCAAATGGGCTTATTTTATGGAACACGGTGACTGTTCTAAAATTATAAGTGAATGTGAAACTAATCATGAAGTTTTCTTTAATGTTTTTCTCTCTGGTGTGTTCAAACTTTCTCAGTTCTTCTCAAAATGAATAGACATATCAAATTTGATTGGAAACCTCAATACATTATCAGAAAATTAGTTTCTGAATCAGTTACAGAAGCCACATATAAATTCTAAATTAATTAAATTAACGGAATTCAGTGTATATTTGAATTACATATCGTGAACAATTAGCGCTAACAATAACCAGATAACAATAAGAAAAAGAATTACCTGAGCAAAACACAGATTCCAGATCTCTCATTTTTACCCTCTTCTGCTGCCCAAGTTCTGATCTTTCTTCAATCTCCGCAACACCCCTCTTCTGACCCGCCATTGACTAACAAATCAAATCAAGAAAACGATAAATGATGAACATAAATTAAATAAAAGTCACTCAATTCACACGACAAGTGAAAATTCTAAACCCGAACCTTGGGATCAGATCTGGGTATCGCAAAGGCATTGTTTGAAAATCTTCCTGGACCGCAGTTATCACCCATAAGTCAAATTTCAATAAAGTAAGATCTTTTTCAGGTGTGACTGTTTTTTACTAAACCTAAATAGTTTAGATTCAAAATGAAATGCTCAGACTCGATGAAAGACGAAAGTATGGAGAGGAGGTTGTAGGTCGATTATGCATTACATTTTTGTTTGTGTCACGGAGTGGTGAATTGGGTTAGGGTTTTATAAAAGAGAGGGAAGAGGGGATGTGGTTACCATGCATATATTTTTGAGTTTTGGCGAATTTTGATTTCAAATGAATAATAGCGCGCTGAAGAGCGTTTTTCTTGTAACTTGGTAAAAGATTCGCAGAACAATAATATGCGCCCAAGTTTTTTTTTAAAATTAAAATCTGTATTTGTCTTGGCATTATTAAAAGAAAAATAAAAAATAAATCTGCATTTATTTATTATTATTATTATTATTTTTTAAACCGCGTTGGAGGTGTAAGCAAGAAAATATTTTCTTTTATAAAGAAAAAAATTGTACAAAGGAGAAAAGGGACAAACACAACACTAAGAAATACTCCTATAAATAATTTTTTGAAACATAATAAAGATATATTTATATATATGATAAGCATATTTTTAATAATAATAATATCTACAATTGATATGAAACGCTTTTTAGAAAATTATAATATAATCGTTTTTCTGGATTAAAAGTTCATCTTACAATTTAAATAATATGGCCAACAATGTCGTTAAGAAAATACAAATTAAATCTTTTTATTAATACCATTAAACTTTTGTAGGAGAAAAATGAGAGTAAATTTCAGATCCCTCTTTTTATAATTGTAAATATAATAAATAGAGAGGTGATATTTATATTTTCTTTCACTATACTCTTCATATTTTTCATCTCGATCTTCAAATTTTTACATATTTAATTATAATTATTAATTAATAAATAGTTAAAATTACATTTGATGATTAAGATCAAAAATATAAAAAATACAGAGAAAATAAATATAAAGGAGAGCTTGACTCAATCATACCCAATCATAAATTAAAATAACAAAATAAAATGCAAATATCATATCTGAACAAAATTATTTTGTCTTGTTTAACTGCGTATCGTTTTGACAGCATGCTTCGTAAATTTTTAGAGTTTGAAATTCAAACGGGGAAGGGTTTATGGGCCCAAAAGAATCTTGCCGCGCTACTTGTCCTAATTATTATTATTATCATACTCTCCCTTGTAGCGTTTGTGCATCACCTCTTAACATATTTTACACTTTACTACTCTACAAGTACAGTCCTTTACACCGATGCCATTTTGGTTTGTATAAAATTCACAAACACCCTCGTAATGTTGATAAAACAACCTATAACCCCCCAATTTCAAAAGCCATTACTAAGTTGAACTCGTTCTCAAGCTTAATCTTGATCATCAGATATTAATTAATATCTATTCCCCTACACAATGCCTTGAATAAATTTAGCCAGCAACAAATTAGACATTCATATGCAGTAGGGAACAATTCAGCATAAATTAAAAAAATAATAATAATAAATCCAAGGTAGATGGTATGCATTATATGTTGGAAAACTGCATGAACAATTTTTTTAGATAAAACAAGGTCATTTTATTAAATAAGTGTAACAAAACAATATTATTTTGTTAAAATACTTATATTACAATATAGAATCACATTGTATATATCTTTTTGTTTGGTCTAAACCTCTTGGTGTTCCGTGATCATTTTAAGATTTAAATAAATTTAAAATCGAGCTACTATTTGATTCACAATGAGGAGCTTTCCAATACCGTTTTTCCTATTCACAATACACGAATTCGAGATGTGCTTAAGGGACACCGAATTCTTTCCGCACGGTCCAACAAATGTTGGTATCACATTATATTTATCTTTTCCTCAAAAAATAAAAAAGTGAAAATTTAAATTAAAAATAACAAACTAGGGGAAAAATAAAAAAAGTGAAAATTTAAATTAAAAAAAAAAACAAACTAGCGTGAGTAATAACAGTGAAGAGTAACCATTTACCGAAGAAATAAAGATGATCAACTAGACAACATTCAAAATATAAGAATAAATATACAACTTTCACTATACTCCATAACAATGGACCAATTTTTTACACAAATAATTTCAATAATCATATGCCTAATCAAATTCACTGCAATAACCAACTATCTTTAATCTGTGAAAAAGCAGTTTCCCTAAAATTCTTAACCTCCACCAAGCTAAAATGAGTCCCAAAACACCCCAACCCAGAATTCACCCTACAAGTCTTCAGTAAATAACAAGCAGGCCTGCATAATTCTCTCTCCACCCCTTTCCCCTGAATCAAGACACCCCAAGCCTTTGTCTCTCCTCCTTCTCCTTCTTCTTCTTCAATTTCATTACCCTTAAGTTCTTCAACAAGAATAATCCCATCTGGAGACTCTACCTCTCTTTCCCTCCACGTTTTCTTCATATTATCCCAATTATCTGCACAACCCTTCTCTGTTTTCACCTCCATTAACCCATCATTATCGTCATTACCATAAACTTGAACCAGTAAAGGAGCTTTTCTCAAGTTCTTGACAATCTCAACCACTGAACCCTTCACCCATCCATCTAAATTATTCGAAAAGGCTGGATCTTTTTTTTCTTGATTTAAATGTTCTAAACCAGGGGAATAAGAAGGAAAATTGGATAACGCTATGGATACAGAGATTCTGTGAGAATACGGGTTTCTAGTTCTTGAATTGGGGATCGATACAAAAGGATTTGATTGACAAATTTGATTGGATCGAACACGAGGAGGGTCAAGAACGCACGCTGCTGCTGGGTTTTTCCCTCCGCAACGAATCCCCATTGACGCCATCTGAAGAGATGGCGGATGTAAATTTATTCTGGAGTTGTAGGAGAGAAAAATAATAGAAAGGAAAGAGAGAGATAAGGAATTCCGGCGAATGGTCGGAATTTATAGAGATTGTGTATTGGTTATTGGCTTTGTGGTGGAGTGGGCGCAAGTTACAAGGGTCGTGTACGATTCAACTAACATGTGCCGAAATGGACACCCCACGAACCACATCGTGCCTTTCTCGTGATTGCGGCAATTTGATTCTTCAATTATTGCCACGTTTGGAATGTAATAAGTGACGTGGTATTTTTAATATTATACCTGGCCGGTAGACCACTAGGCTCGTAGCATTTCCTTCTCGTGATTGAGTTAATTTGATTCTTCCGATAATGCCACGTTGGAAAGTACTAAGTGACGTGGCATTTTTAATATTTTACCTAGCCTATAGGCTTGTAGCATTTCCCTGATATCCATTCAACCTTGGGCGGAGGCCGCCAATTACCACGTTTCACTGTTCATGTGAATTCTGATATTTTAATATTCTTAATTTAATTCCTCGCATGTTGAATTGAACCCCATAATAACGCTTTGACCATCGTTTTAATTGTATTTGTAAGACGGTTCAAGAAAAAAATTTATTTGAAATTTTTGTAAAATAAAGATATATTTTTTAATCTAAATTTATCATCGTTAATTAAGTAATAATGGTGCTAATTAAATTTGACAAATCAATATAATATATAAATAGACAAACAACGAGTTATTTTTGTTCATTTATCGAGTCAACTTAAAGTTGCTAATTTTAAATTTTTTACTTGGTCGATTTACAATCAAACTCAATTAGCTACTTATAAGTTATAAATTAATTATATTAGTTTCTTCGTATGACTCTTAAATATTAAATATCAATATATCAATCAATATATTAATATATTACATAAATTCATAAAACATCGAGTTTGTTGGTTTATTTATCGAGTTAACTCAAATGTAAATACTTGATATACATTAAATTTTATATAATTATTTGATAAATTATCAAACTTATAATTTAATCATTGGATATTAGAGAATCATAGATAACAGTATAATTTCATATTCATCAGTTTATGCCTATTTGTATTTTCAAATGAACATGAACAAAAATAATATGTAATGTATCATAAACAAATACATTATAAATGTAGGCAGGAAGAACCAACCAAAAAATGCATAAAAAATATAAAAATACATTATGAGTAACACATTAAAAAATTGCATAATATTGTACGTTTTACAAAAAAAATATAAAAAATTATTAAGAATAATACATTAAAAAATTATATATAGTTGAGTAACGTCGAACATTTTGAGCTAGTCTAAGAATATTGTGTAATACTATTATATTATACTCATTTCGTCATAAAAATGAAGACTAAGCATAATTTTTTGGTCTTGAAATAAAATATCAAACACATAAATCAATGAGATTATGTTGTATATATTTAAAGAATAATAGTTTTATGAGGAGAAACAAATTTTATGTGGTGTAGAATTATTTTCTTATTTTAAAAGTAATATTTCTTCATCTTTTTTTGTACGAAATGAGTATTTATTAAGTGTAATAAACTATACATAATATAACATATATGTATATTAAGAATATAAAAAAATATAATATGTAAATATATTTTTAAAATATCTTAAAATTTATGTTCATACTTATCCAAATATATACATCCAAATATATATATATATATTATATATTTTTTTAGGACGGATAAAATATATTATTATGTTGGTTATTTTCATTTTTGACTGAGGTTGTGTTGAGCAAGAAGGGGCAATTTGAAAGAGTAAATACGTGCCTGTGGTCTACTGTGGAGGGCGAGACTCGTTTGTGGTCTTACTATTTGATTTGTTGACTCGTGAGTCATGAGCCAACAATTTGGAATGTTGAAATCGCACAAATTAGAGGCGTCGCCTGTCCTGAAACCAATTTTGATATATTTTGATTTATACTCTATCTGTTCTAAAATAAATATAATATTTTTAATTAATTATTTTTAAATATATTTATATATTTATATATTTTATTTTTAATTATAATTTAAATATTATAAAAATAAATTATTTTAATTTATTTTTCATATGCTTTAAAATTCATACAACACAATCGTCAAAAAAATGTTGCATTTATTGAGACAGAAGGAGTAATAAACATAAGTTAGACATCAAGTTATTATGATATCATATGATAATACTCCCTTACAAGACAGAGTATAGTTTGAAATTTTTTTAAATATTAAAAATATTTTTTTCTCTCTAAATTTATCCACAGTGAATTTTAATTTGGTGGTATAGACATTAGACATTATAAGAACATTGTATTATTTTATATAAATATTAATAAAAATTATTTTTTACGTGAAATAAAAAATTTAACAAATAAAACTCATTTTATCAAAGAGAATTAGTGTTTGAATTTTAAATTAAATTTATTAGTCATTCCATTCCATAGGCAAGTCCGATCTGCAAAGTTTGTTAATATATAGGGCTAGATTTTCACTGTTCCACCTCTTTGTTTAAATAATGAATGTTTAATTTAACAATAATGACATGTTAAGTTATTATAATTATAAATATGTGTGAATTGTGTCATTTTATATTATTATTAATAAAAAAGAATTCGTTTGTTTTATAAGATTTTTTTTATAAGTTGAGAAAAATTCAAACTCATTTTATGTTATTGAGAGAGTATTATCGTATTACGAGTGTCTATGACATATCTTGACATTCATAAAAGGATTAAAAAATAGTAAAAGAAAATATTTACAGAATACCACCCAAGGTTGCAGATCCAAGTGGATATATGCATCAAGGAGTAGGTAGTAGCACTCATACTTCTTCTATATCACTAGTATAAGTAAAATTGTGGCATATTCCACATTCCACGCTCTCAAAGAGGGTGCATAGTAAAATGCAGCTGCTCCTCAGCTTAATTCATCTCTTAGCAAACAAACGAGCCACACCATATATAAATTCTCAAAATAAAAGACATTTATGATCATCATCTTTTTATTACTAGCAGGGTATTATTCTTTACAGCTAAAAACAAGAAGACATGTATATCTACTCCAAAGAATTAAAGAATAGACTAGGATTAAAGAAAATGGAAAAAAATAAATAAATGACTGATATGAAGTCTAAAAGAACAAACAGGGATAAAAGGAAATAAATTTATGCAGTGCCTAGAGTAACGCATGGTTTCCATGCGATGGCATTGAGGTTTGCGGTGGATAGCTGAAGGGATCTCCAAAAGGGTTTGATGATCCCATATATTGCATAGAGCTTTGTTGTTGTGGAGGATTTTGATAAGGTACCATCATCATAGCGTTTTGCTGCTGCCATTGCCCTTGGCCCTGCTGCCACTGCTGCTGTTGCCAATTTTGTCCTTGCTGCTGCTGCTGCTGCGTCATTTGATGCTGCTGCTGTTGCAGCATAGCCATCTGTACGTTGGTTGGTGGTGCTATACTGTTGGACATGGCAAATGGATCCACCATCTGTCCAAATGGATTATTTTGCTCAGGAGTCATTCCATATCTGTATGTGTTGTACCCTGCTTGCTGCATTTGTATTTGCCTCCTCGCTGAATCATCCTCATACAGGCTATCAAGTAATAGCTTGTCGAATCCTCCAGCCTTGAAAACAACAGAAATATAATTTTAATGGGATTTTTCCCCATAGATAAAAATAATAGTAAGATTAAAAAACATATGAAGCGAACAAACAAACCAAATTAATGTTTTGGGTCGTGTTGCTAGTGCTGTTGCTTGGTGTCGTAACTAGCGCTAGCTCCCAACCTGATGTTTTACCAATTTCACTCAACCCATTATTTGCTGATTGGGGTTCATTACCTGCATGATATCATCTATGTGACGGAATGATTTTGAGCAACCTCTGGAAACAAATATGATCAATTTGATATTTTAATTAGGGGCATTGCAATCTTAATAGAGGATTGTTGGATTTTGAATTGAAATCAATTCAACGTGCAAGGTTCCCCAATTATGTCTATAACAGTTACCAGGTTGAATTATGGCAAGGGCCAATGCATTGCTTTCCTCTAGTTCTAAAGCCTTTGGATTTACTTCGTTACTCAAACCCTACACATGCACATGAAGATGTGTAAGAATGACATAACATAATTTGCAAAACCAGTCTTAATAAGGAAACATAGGAAAAACTTCAAAATACCAGCAAGTCTACACTTTCGTTAGCCGCTATCAATGGTGGAAATTCATCCTCTTTCTTGGGTTCAGGTTCCTCTTGCTTCTCTACCACTTCTTTATCTTCAACCTCTCCAACTTTCTTTTCACTTTTGTCAGAAGCAGCTTCTTCATGTTTCTCAGGTTCTTGCTCTATGTCCCGAGGCTCCTATGCAAATAGAAATAGTATAAGCAACACCAATTTAGAACTCCACTCCCAAGAAAAATAAAAAACTTCCAGGAAATATTACATGGACAAAGTTGCGTACTACTTAACAATGTTACAATTCTGGCACGTGTTTGATGGCAAATCTAATAAAATATAACTGAATGTTCTCACCATTCTCCTGCTTGAAGCGGAGCCCATCTGGGAAGCTTCTTTTATATACTCCTCCATTGTTGCAAGAAATGAAGGAGGTGGCTGTTGATCACAGAAAGACCCAGGTATAAGAAACTATATCGAAGTTAACTGGAGGTTTTGGTTCGAAACCAATGAAAAGCAAATAATAAAATTAGAAAAGAACCTGTCTCAGTGTTGGAAACTGGAAATTTCTTGCGAGATGCAAACCTTTGCTGAAGTCATAAAACTCAGCAAGATTTTCAGCCTAAATATACAAAAAACAAAAGCCAAATGACATAAACGATTAGCCAGCAATTCTGTAAAAATAATAAATAAATAAATATTAGGGCATTCAAATATATCTACATGAAACAGTTAGTTTTTTCCATTGAAAAGCTTAGGTGTTAACCTGTTGCCCAGCTCTTTTGTAAATATTTAGTGCTTTGACAGCATCATGTTTGGCCATGTCAAAAAACTGCAGGAAGTTGAAGAAATTAGCACTATATAATTAGAAATATGATGTTGTTCAGGTTAGAGACAAATTAAAATCATACCATGTCCACAAGATTGATAATCCCATCGTTGATGGCACAATATATTTTGAAACTCTCCTTCAGCACCTACATTTTGTAAGCACTCTGAATCTTAGAAAGTTTCAGTCTTGTAAAAGACAATCCATCAAAATAATATGAGATCCTTCAAAAGCTTAATATAAGAAGGTCATTATTGATATTTCAGAAAAAAAAGAGGCATAAACAAAAGGTGAGAAATATGATCATGCGAAGCTCCAGCATCAGAAAAAAAGTTCACGCTTTTGAATCTAATAAATCAGAAAGAAAATAATTCTGTATGAGTATTCTTAATCCTTCTTATTTGCAAAATTTACAACTGGGACTCTTTTTTGTGGAGCTGAGGGAGTATTAGTCTTCAGATTGCTATCTACTGCAGACTCAGGATATGAGGAAAACACTGTAAGTTGAATATGATCATATATTTTCAGAGACTTCCATGAAATAACTTCAGCTCATACAAATGCCAAGCAAAATGCACCTTGCTCTTTAGAAAAATTTTAAGTAAATTGTGCCTACCAGAGCCAAGGCATATTGTACAAGGTAATTGTGGAAAGCTGCTCCTTCAGGCTGCAAAATTGAGAGCAAATTAGATATCTAATCTGAGGAAAAAGGGATCACTGTTTAACATAACATTACAAACCACACTTTAAAGATGACTCGGACAGTAGCTTTTTGGGGAACAAAATAACTGGGAACTCGGGATTAAACATTACCTGACAGCAAATAAGGCGGTACAAAAGCTGCTGCAATGCTGGTAGCTGCTCCAATAGCTCTTCGCCACTCATAAGCCGTGTTCTGCTATGCGCCTGAGATAACAAATGACATGTGTTCTGCTATCACAAGTTCCAAATATATACGCATAGTGACATTTATGGTCATGTACAATAATTGTTGTTAGGCCTCTGTGCCTCCATTTCACCCAATAAGAAAACATAAATAACCTCTTCTGATGCACAAATCACAAACCTTGGATGCTCCTGGCATAGTTTTAGTCAAACGCTCAGCCTCAATATCATATTTCAAAGTTCTGAAACACTCAAGCCTTTCCTCAAGGAATAGTGCATATGTTCTGACCCACGCAGAACAATCCCAAGCTGCATGATGTTTATACCCAAAAAAAAAAAAGAACAGTTTCAGTAAATTCAAAATTTTACACTCATCAAATTATCAACTTCTTTATTCAGGATCAGAAGCTAAATCTAAAGAGGGGTTAACATCGAGAAGAATCAGTTTACCGAGAGGGCTTGAATCATCCTTAAAATTGGATATCTGGAAAACATGTCCCCTGTGTGCGTAGTTAAGTAATTCCTCTCGGAAGGTAGGATCACCCTCCCTCAGTGTCCTATGAATAACTATCAATGTCTTTATTGCAACCTGTTAACAGTCACGGGGTAAGAGACAAAAGGTCAATAAACACAGTTCCTATCTCACTGCTTTCCTATTAGTGCTCCATCTGTTCCACAAAGGAGTACAATTTTGCAAATATTATGGATAAGTTTTCCATGAACACAAACAAAATGAAGATGGGAAAATGAGTATGGAAGCCATTACAATCCAGTTGCGTGTTTTTGCCAATCTTCTAGAAAGTGCATGAATGCAGTATGCAACGTCTGCCCGTGGTCGAACCACAGAGGTTGCTGAAAAAATTTCTGCGAAGAACCACAAAAACACATAAACCAGATTTCCAATAAAGGAAATGAAGAATAAATGCTATGTCGATCCATATACAACAGAAAAGAATATTCCATTTCAAATCAACCCTTTTTAGCCAGAACTAAATTTCTGTTCATATTTTATTAATTAATTGATTAAAGATTTAACTAGACTCCTATCAAAATGGACAAATTTCTAAAGAAACACGATTAATAAATAAAATCTGGATGGGAAGTCTTATAACAAATTCCACAATGTTAAGAAAATACCATAATTGATCACATAAAGATTTCTTCAATATATATATATATATATATATATGTATATATATATATATGTATGTATAGTTTATATACACAATAAAATGATGAAAGCTCACTCCTAATATGGCGTTCCTTTGGGGGACGCTCTACATGATTTGTAGCCTTCACAATGGCAATATCCAAATCCTTCCATCAAAATCAAATCAAAACAATACATTAACGTTTAATTAACACGAAAAATTGAAAAACAAATTATGTCCATTGCATTAAAAATGATATGTGTGTATACATATATACATATACATACACTGACACGCATTCCTAATTAAATGGTGATTGATAAATACTCCAATGTGAAACGAGAAAAGACCTTGAATTCGCTGTTAATCTTGACGAGTTGGACCTTGGTGGAGTCCTTCAATGCCCCATAAGCTTTCCGAAAACTATCGAAAGTACCCATTAACCATATATATCTATCGTTAAAAACTACATATTACTGCATATTAAACAATAATTTGAATCTCTTCTCATTTTGTGATCTGAAACGAAGAAAGAAGAAAGAGGAATTGTAGGAGAGAGAAGAAGACGAAGGTGGTGGTGGTAGATAAAATTATGTTCTTATTTTCCGGTAAATAATGTTCTTCTTTCTCTTTTGCCAACGACTCGCTCTTTTTCAGGTTTTGTGTAATAAAAAAAAAAAAATGTTTTTTACTTGCGAGTAAGCGGGGTACATTTGATTCTGGTCGTTTAGCAGTTGTCGGAGGTTAGGCTGACGTGGACAAATTAGAAAGCTATTAGTCAGCTAGCTGACGTTTGTTCGTAGTATTCAACTGGTTTGGACCTTGACCTTGAGACTGGTCCTATTCTTCTTTTGATTGTTGGGTAACAATAATCATATATAAAGATTTGATCTCTGTTTCTAATTATGGGCCTTCGAAATGGATTCCTATACTGGGCTGTCTAAACACGGAAGGTTCAGTGGCCCATATGACAGGTGCATAGAAAGTAAAAACAGAACATTTGGGCTTTTCTACCTTAGCTCGTAATTTAACATTACTGATTTTCCGATGAGCTGAACATGTTTTTGCGTGTTAAGTCATACGAGCTTGAACGTCCAATATTGTCCCAGCTATAAGCAATTATCTATTAATATATTATATAAATTATTTTAACATTTTATGTAAAAAAATTAATACTTAATTAATTTTAAATTAAAACATTGGATATTATGTATATATTTTAAAATTATTTATTTATTTAATAAATATTTTTTTGATTTTTATTTTAACAAATATTATTTGATTGTTGTTACGCAAATAATAATATATTATATTTTAAATTTTTTTTTATTGAATTTATGTTTATATAAAATCAAATTAGAAGTTATTTGTAAAATTTGAATTTTATTTATTTATTTTCTATTTCCTCTATGTAAATTTACTAATATATTTAAATATGGATTATGTATGAAAGTTACTAGACATGTCATACTTGTTTTTATTAATAATAGTTTTGTTAATAAAAATTTTGTACTTCTATATTTGTTAAATATTTAGATTTAATAATTTGTAATTAAAATATAGGCTAATTGTGATTTCCGTGACAAATATTATGTATGAAAAATAATAGACATATCATAATTATTTTTATTAGTAATAATTTTGTTAGCAATATATTTATATCTATATATATGTTAGATATTTATGTTTAATAATTTACAATTAAAATATAGTTTATTGACTATTGGTAAATATGTTAATAGTGAGAAATACGTATATTTTAAAATAATAAAAGACCAGATTTATACTTCATTAAGTGAAATATATAATATTTAACATTTTGTTGTTTATTTCATCGTATGAGTTTAGTAGAGTGGTAAATTTACCCATAATATACTTAAGTGACCTAGATTTAAATATTGAGGATTATAATTAATTTTTTAATATGAAACAAATAACTGAATTAATTTGATTGAGTTAACTGAGTCTAGAGACAAAAATATCTAAAAGGTGGCTAAATATTAAACCAAACAATAAACCAACTCAATTGAATTTTAGGCGACTTGTCTTTTTTGGACGTCTCATATTATTTGTAACATTTAAAAAATTTAATAATCTTAATTGTCTAAATTATCTTTATTTTATTAAATATGGTCCCACCATTTTAACTACTATTTTACTATTTAAAATTATATTATTAAACATATTTTTTAAACTCCACATAAAATTAAATTATTATAAATCTTTTGGTACGGATGAAGTATATACTTAGATATCAGACGAGACGAGTGCGACCAAAGTGAATTTTGTGTTTGAGTTGACTTGTAGTTCGCATTGAATAAGACTTTTATTTCTATACTTTTATCTTTAAAATGGGTAAGTTGTATGAAAATGATTCATACTTTTTTTTGGGCCTTGCTTTCTTTTTTTCTATTTTTTACTTTAATTTATAACCAAAATTAAATTAAAATTTAAAAACAAGTATTTAGAAATTGACGTTATTTTATACTTTCTTCGTGTAGAAAAAAGATATTATTTTAGACTTTTTAAAAATTTATTTATTTAAAAATTTAAGTTATTACGCTAAATTTAGAAGAATAAAATGTTATCAATCAAATGAATGACATCTAATTTATTTTCACAATTTTTGCGAGATACACTAAAACACAAAGATGAGCTAATTATTCATTATAAATTTTTTGACTTATAAATAATACAAATATAAATAAAAAAAATTTATAATGAATAACACGCTATAAAACATAACATTCTTAAAATTTTGTAATTTGATGAAATCTAAAAGTGTGTTTGATTTATTAAATAATAAATAACTTTAAGAGTGTATTAATAACTACTACAAAACTTTAAGAGTGTATTTTGACATATTTTTATTTTATTTTATCATTTTCTTCTTATTATTATATTGTCTCTCCACGTCTTTATAACTTTCACTAATATATTACTATTTTTTTTTTAGTCACATATGTATTTTTTAAACCAGATATTATAAAGAGAGAAAACATCACCTTTTGATCAAGCTCTAAGGTATTTTTTGGATTTTGAAATAAAAAATAAAAAATTAAGCTTCTTTTTTATCCTGCTTCTTCTCTCGTAATTTTTTTATCCTTAATTATCACACTTTTTTTTTAGTAAATAAATTTTATAATAAATTTTAACTACATGTGCCAAAAAATTTAATAAAATTCATTGAGTTTAACTATGACATACGATAGCAATACACATAATATATGGACGATTAATATAAATAACATACAAAGAGAACATATTCAATCCCATTAATCATTCATTCTTAAGAGTGTATTAATAATTTAAATATATTTAACTTAATTCATCAATGGAAATAAAACGAGAGAACAAATAAAAATAATTAAAAATATTATGAGAATATATAAAAAAATTGTATTAAATTAAAAATATATTTTATTAAGTATATTTATTATATAATCTTGAAGCATACACTCATGTGAAGAGATCCTTATAAAAACAATCACACATTATTCCTCAAAAATTTTCACTACACTGGAAGTTAGGTCAAATATTATAATAGGCGTTGTGATAATTTACCGAAATTGCCCTTGTTACTCCCTTATAGTACTCTGTTTTTTCATATTTATAGTCTCTTCCATCCTGAAATGCCAGCAAACCATTAGCAAAGACGGTTGTCTGACCGAGAATGGGGGGACGTCTCATGTGAAACAGCCGATGCAAGAAGTGAGTTCATCCTATACATAGAAATTTGAGAGCGAGAAAATTCCCAATAAAATTCAAGTTTGAATTCATCACAAATAATCTCTCAATCACTCACCCATTCAGTTGTTTACCAATAATAATAAGGCCAGGCCTTATATATGTAGCCCGTCTTTTTTTTTTTTTTCTCATTTTAAGGCCTCTTTAGTCACTCGGCTCGTCACAGCTCCAGATCTTTCTTGTCTATCTCCTTCAGGTGATTCTTTAAAACCCTTCTTTCTTCTTCTGGTTACTGTCCCATTCAAATTACTAATGCCCCTCAAATATCTACCTGAAATATTTTGTGGGCACCCTTTGGAATTGACTGAAAATTGCATGTTCTTCAGATCAATGTCAAAGATTCATGTGTCTTTAGCCTTAATTTGCTTCTTGAATTTCTGTATGTACTGCCATTTTGTAAGAATTTTTCTTCTAGGCTTCTTGGGTTGATCATGCTTCCTTAATTGGGGTCTCAAACAATCCTGTATCTATCTAACAAATGATTATCTTGTATGATAGTTTTAATTCATTGTTGCAAAATGTAGCATTCTAATCTACGCGTATCAAATTTTGTCCTTTCTATCAAAACGGGTTGGTCTTTTCTGATAAGGCCTATTTGATGAATAGTTACCCTTCTGTGTTCAAATTCTACTTGAACTGTTCTCTACTGATAAAATTGGGTTTAAAGTGGGGTTTTGGTTTCACTTTGATGTCCAAATTCAAGCTGTTAGATGTTTGTGACTCTGCAGCCTTTATGTTTTCCTGTGTATGTTTGCTTTTGCAGACTATCTAAGGAATTGTTAGTGATGTATGTATGTAGGTTCCTAGTCAACTTTGTATTCAAATCCATGGCTTCGGTTGAATTCTGTTATTTAATGTTTATCTTTTCTGGAATTATGGAAGTGTCACTACATATTGGATTAGATTTTAGGGTTTTCGAGCTGGTGAGGTGGTTATTGTCCAGAAGAGGTGCTTCTTCGTGTGGTATTTAGTTGTTGGTGTTACTTTCTAACAGTTACTTCTGCATTTGAAAATTTTATTGTGGAATGCTAGATCAGGTTTAAATTGTTAAAAAAGAATTATGTATTTTTGGATTTCAAACAGTTGCTTTTCTAAATGTTCCCCACTCTGTTTATTATTTTAGCTTAAATATAACAAGATAATAAAAATGACACGAGTGTCCGCTATAATACCTGTTATTTTCCATAATCATAGAAGAATTAGCTTTTATAGGATATGAAGAGTTGTTCTGTCTCTATCCAGAAAACCTGCTTCTTTTCATTGTATGCGTTGTTTGATTGTATACTTGCGAGTTATAATATGGTGTAAGCATTGGCTCGTGTCATTTTCCGATTATTTCATATTTTATGTATTATGCGATAAGTATGACCAAATTTCCATTACATTTTCCCAAATGAAAAGCGAAATGAAAGGAAACAACTTGTTATGACCTATGAGATAAGAAGGATTCATTTTTTGTTAAATGACAGTTATGATGTCGGTGCCCGTCCCTGTAGTTGCCACCCTTTCTCACAGATATAGAGATTTGTTTTTATTTGTATTTAGAAAGGCGAAAGTATAGGAAACCAACGATATTTGCAGTTAGTCCCCAAAGGACGGAATTATGATTTATTGAAAGTACAGCTCGTGACTTCCTTTTATAAACCTCTACATGCTTTTGTTGTTATGTTACTCCTGCCCACTGGTACAGAAGTAGTAATCTAATATTTTTATTGTTTCTTTGTGTAATTTCTTAGTATTAATTATGTCCGGAGCTGGAAAAGGAAAAACTCTCAAGGAGTTAAAGAAGTCATTGCAAATGAAAAATGGAATAGAAAGATCACCCACAAAGAAACTCAAGCCGAAATCAAATTCTGATGGAAATGCTATTAATTCAGCCCTTTCAAAGAAAACAGGCAAAGGTAGGAGAAACGATTCCACAAAAGAACTCAGGAAGAAAGCAATGCTTGACAAAAGCAAGTCCTCAAGGAAGCAGCCTTTATCTAATTGTGAAGGCAAAACTACCTTTCAAGAAAAAGGAAAACGTTCCACAAGCGACGTCAAATCTCAAAAACTAAAGCAACGGAGAAAGAGAAAAAGGGCAAAGGATAATGCGGAGGGCGATGAAGCTATTCGCTTGCAGAGAAGGACTAGATACCTTTTAATAAAAATGAAGTTGGAGCAGAACCTTATTGACGCTTACTCAGGGGAAGGCTGGAAAGGTCAGAGGTATGGAGGTTTTGTTTTCCTTTAATTTTTTCTGGATTAGTTTGTACTTGTGTATCCATGACTGATGTGCCTTGACCGTTCTGCTAACCATGGATCAAGATACAGTTGATAACAAAACATTGATGCGTCTTTGTGGGATCCACAATTTCTCTTTGCAGGGATAATATACTTTTACTACTTCCAAGTTCCAACCTAGAAGTATTTTGATTTAAAAAATAAATAAAGTCTGAATGTCCCAAAATAAAAAGGTGATCGAGTAATGTTGGATCGATAGGGTGCCAATAATTCAGTGATTTAACGTCACTTGCTCTAAAAATAGTGATTTAAGATCACCTTGTCGGGATCATGGTAGAAAGAAGATTGTCAAGCAAATGAAGTAAAACAGTACTACTTTGACCAGTATGAGAGTGATGCATGCTCTTGTGTGCATGTGAGTTCTATTTTTCTATTTTCACTTTATCGAGATGAGTAACATCACATTGACATACTTATAAAAGAATAAAGATTTAAAAAAAAAGTGTCTGTGGCTTATTCAAACGGTTGAAGAAACAAATCTTGAAAATAAGAGAGAGGACACTAGTGTTTAGGTATTCTCCTACTAGAAGATCTATATGATAATTTCTTCCCATTCCATATCCATTCTGCTTTAGGAGATTTTATGTATCAGCTATTCATTTCCTTGATATTTTTCAGCCGAGAAAAGATTAAACCAGAAAAGGAATTACAGAGAGCCAAGAAGCAGATATTGAAATGTAAACTTGGACTTCGTGATGCTGTCCGCGAGCTGGACTCACTTAGCTCTGTAGGGTGTATTGAAGACTCTGCAATTGCTCCAGATGGATCTGTATATCATGAACATGTAATCATGCATCACCACAGCTTGTTTTGGTTAATATATTGAACAAAATCTATCTGACCACAATAAGATTACCCATGGGATCCATTTGGAATTACAATATGTGCACCTGCTTTATTTATCATAAAATATGATTGCTTTTTATTTATTGCTAACAAAATTCATTTGTAAATTAGGGGAAAAAGACTGCCAAGCAACTCTTATTATTCATCAACCTGGGCTGCTATATTCATTATTTTTCTTGTCCTGTGCATTCAGATAATCTGTGCAAAATGCAAGTTGCGGGAAGCTTTCCCTGATAATGACATTATACTCTGTGATGGGACATGCAATTGTGCTTTTCACCAGAAATGTCTTGAACCTCCACTGTTGACTGAAAATAGTGAGTTCCACAAACTTTTCTATTTTCTGAAGAAAGGAAAGAGAAAGAGAAAGGCAAGATGTCTTAGTGAATCCGGAAGTATCTCTATCTTTAACATTCTTCATAAATACTTACTTCAAAATTTTTACTAATAATCCATCAGTTCCTCAAGGAGACCAAGGTTGGCTTTGCAAATTTTGCGATCGTAAGACGGAAATATTGGAAGCGATGAATGCCCATCTTGGCACCCACTTTTCTGTCGATAGTAATTGGCAGGTCGGTTATAGCAGAAGCTCTTCATGTTCCCTGGTTATGTGGTTTTGCTTCTGCCTTAACTTTAGAAATTATTTGTACAAAATTGAAACAGGACATCTTCAAGGAAGAAGCTTCCTTACCTGATGGTGGAGATGGTTTCTCAAATACAGAACAAGAATGGCCGTCAGATGATTCTGAGGATGATGACTATGATCCAGAAAACTTGGAGAAATTAAGCGGAGCTGGTTCAGAAGATGATGATGCTTCTCAGGCTGCAAGCAGTTGCAGCAGTTTATGGTCGCTCGAGAGTGAATCTGAAGTCTTTGCTCGAGATTTTGGAGCAGACTCTGATGAAACAAGTGATTGTGAAATCCTAAGTGGTCGCAGACAACGAATAGCAGTTGATTACAAGCAGTTATATGACGTGAGGACAATAGAGTTAACTTATTATCTGCAAATTCGTCCCTGGTTTCTTGAGAAATATATATGCATCGTTATGTTTGTATATGTTAGAAGTTCATTATTGAATAAATTAATCTCTTTTGATACTTGATGTTTAATTTCATTGTCTCTCTTTCTTACAGGAAATGTTCGGCAAGGATGCTTTCGCAAATGAACAGATTAGTGATGATGAAGATTGGGGTCCTACTAAGAGAAAGAGAAGAGAAAAGGAGTCTGATGCAGCCAGCACTCTTATGACTCTTTGTGAAACTGAGGAAAAAGGTCAATATGAGAGTACCACAACTGTGAAAGATAATCTTCCCGTCAGGAAAACTAAAAGACCAATTTTCAGATTACCTCCTGATGCAGTTGAGGTAGTTCAAAGTCAACTAATCACCAAAAGTTTGATCCTAAGAAGTTACAGCTTGTATTTTATTCTTAATATTTTCTTATGTGTACTTGCAGAAGCTCCGCATTGTGTTTGCCAAGAATGAACTTCCTGCGAGAGCCATCAGGCAGAACCTCTCCAAGCAGTTAGGCCTTGAATTTGACAAGGTATTTTAACGAGGCTGCTTCTTTTATCCAAAAAAAAAAAAAAAAAAAACTTGCATATGTATGTTTCACATGTTTATGTAACACCCTTATTTGCTGCACTCAGGTTAACAAATGGTTCAAAAATGCTCGCTACCTAGCTCTAAAAGCCAGAAAGGTGAGGGTGGTACTAAGGATCTCTTGAAGTGCTTCTAATCCTATCTTCTTACTTAATTAATCCTAATTCATTTCTGCTTTATTTCCCTATTTGGAATTATGGTTAACAAGTATCAATTTGAATGTAAAGTTGTGAAAAGGGAGTATGCATATGAGTTTGGTATAACCTATTTTTCATCCCCAAATTTGTCAGTCAGACATTTAGGGTTAATAAAAGTCTGGCATGAAACATTGTGGCTTTCATATTCAAACGTAAATTCCAACATGCAATGTAATGCCTTTTACTAATACATATTTCTCTCATTTTATTTGGAGTCTCTTTGCATTTGCCGAAGTTCTCAATGTAATTTACTAGTCTTGGATATGTACAGGTAGAGGGAGCAAAACGATCTGGTAGTGTTAGTCCTATGAATTCAAGGGAATCCAGGTCAGATAGTGGCTTGGACAAAACTGCAGATCGAATGCCTTTACAGTATATATCATCTGCAAATTTGGTCAATAAAGCAAAAAACTTGAAGAAGTTTCATAAGAGAAAGAACCTGTTAACCAGTCCTTTGGAGGAAATGCAAAACGAGAAAGTTTTGCCTTGCTCGGAAACATCTAACAAGGTACTGTTTTGCTGAAGGTCCTAATTCTCAGTAATATTCATTTTTAAGGCCTAGTCTCTTTCTTATTTTTCTAATATGTCTCTTTGATAGCATGTATTTATATATTTAAACTGTTTTGAAACAGCTTGAGTGATTACTATGTTGTTGATTTCATGTTTGATAATATATTTCAACTTTAACAACTTTTTTTTTCTCAGGCTGCTTTGGAGTTTGGTGATGATGTGAGCTTGAAACTTCTAAGAGAAAAAGCCAAAAAAAGACACAAGAAAAGAATCAACTCCACTCCAAGTGAAGTACAAGAAGCAGATACTGAGATGGAGAGGCTTTGTAAAATCAAGGGCAAGGTAGAAAAACTCCAGCAGGTTTTAAAGGCACTTCCAACGTGCAAATCAAAGAAAGCAAATAAACCCAACTCAAAAGAACTTTCAGTTACCTTTGTCCCTGTTGCCGAGCTAAGGGAGAAAAGTTAAGCTTGTGCAATTCTTTTGTTCACCAAGCAGCATTTCATTTTTTTTTTTCTTTTCTAAAGTTCATTTTGCTTCTTTGATATATATATGGTGGTGGATATTTGCATATTTGCAAATATATTAGTACTTTATGATTAAATGCCAACTGATTATTAATTGGACTAGTATGATTGTTTTAATCTTCTTCCCTGTTTCTTTCAAGCATGTGAATTATCTGAGACTTTAAAATACTAGGATTTACAAGCTGACATCTCTTGCACAAACATGTGGGAGAGCTCAGTAATTGCACTCAAATATAGATCTTCATGGTACTACCATCTATTGTAGTTCAAAAAGAATTTAAAAAACATAAAAACAAAAAATAAGGACAATTTTTTGGGGTTGATTTCCTCCCAATTTTTTTATTTTTTGGATGGTTATGCCTACTCTAACTAGTTAGGATAAAAGGTGCAGTTGAGATCATCAAAGATTTCAAGATATAAAAAGTAGGAAGGATGGCTGCCTTCTTTATCAGAGTTATTCAAAAGGATACATTGCACCTCAAAAAATGCTCTCATTTGACATCACATTGACAGAAAATGATCAAAATTCAATTGCATTTAAATACTATTCACCTTTAAAGAAATCATATACTAATTTTGCTCTAATAATTCATTTTCATGTGATTTTGCTTTGCATTAACCACGATGATGGGCCTTCGGTTACAAGCTCTTGAAGGAAGTATTCTTCGAAGTTACTTCAGCGATTGATAATTTTCGGCCAAAGAAAACACAGTTCAGTGGCTCAGATAAATCATTTCAACAAATGGTAACTCTGCAAATTGTGATGGTGAAAACCTGGCCGACTGGAATAGCAAATCAGCTTGTAACAAATGATACATGCACGACTCATGTCTCTGTATTTCTCACTTTCTCAACAGGACCTTTGGAATCCACACTCTTGATGGGACCCAATTTGGGCTTTTTAACAGCCAGCCGAGGCCTCAACTGCACAACATACAAAAAATGGTCGGTGCCCAGACTTACAGTAACAAGCCACAGCAAAATCCAAATCCAAATCCAAATACAGATAACATAGGAATTAAAAGTTGTAAATCCCTGGAACAAACATGCTACAACATACCAGCTTCATATACTTTAAATCTTTCAGAACTTGATCTGTATCCACCTCCTGAAATGGACATAAAAGGGACTGAATTATAAAAGGAAGATAGAGTTTCAGGAATAGTAAGTCAATGAATGCATACTAACATACAAGTTCTGCTCAATAGCATAACATAGATTACAGCAGCAATATAAATGAAAGGGGAAAAATTGTAGATAGATACTCCGTAGTTCATTTTACCTGTGGTACAGCACAATCTGCATGAGTAGGATCCCAAAGGACAGAGCAAAAACATTCCCAATTTCCAGTCTGAACTTCAAAAAGAGGTGCCCTGTAATATAACAACTTTCGACTATATCAACCTTGAATAGAAGAAGAAATTTTAGAAAAAGACGAGGAAACAACAAATAGAAGAAATATGCTGCACGCATATCCAAGTGAATTTATGATCATTGCTTTAACTTGTGTTAATATAAATGCAATATAAAAAATACAAAAGTTATCAAAATAGAAATTTGATCAAGTACCAAGGTTATATTCATCAGAAAGTAGAAACAAAAAAGTGGTTCCAAAAGTGAAATAAAAAACCCCAAGCATTTTCTCAACTGTATTCATCAATCATATGGTCTGAAATCAACACATGAAATACTCGAAGAAGAAATGGCAGATACTATTTTGCAAATTGGAAACAGAAACAATTTTGGTACCTGCGCCACTTTCCACAAACAGTTCCATCCGCACCTTCTCCAACACCGTCAATGACTTGTCGGCATTGCATCCAATTACTAATAGAGGTGAATCTAGAAGGCTTTCTGGAAATTCCTTCCTAAGAAAAATAAAGAGCAGGTAATTCTTTTAGTACTCCTTGATTCTACTGCCAACTGGAACAATGAAATTATATTATACCCGATGGAACGCTTACTTGAAAACTAACACCCTCTGAAGGATTCATTTCCGGTGGTTCATCGAAATAATCAATCTCACTGCACCAAATAAATATGATAAGGAAATAGTCAGCAAAAAATGGCCAAAGACAACATCAATAGATGGAACTACACTGGAAATGGTAAGCCACATATATGAAGAATAGAGCAACAATGCATTGGAATAGAATATAGCTTCTTCAGTACTGAATACTAGTTCATCAAATCTATGAGCAAAACCAACTTCAATGCATGAATAAGTTTCTCGGCACATGAGAGCCCAAAGGAGTAAGTTTCTTGGCCAAATTTTATCCTACCTACAAAATTATCCAAAGGGATTTTATACACATTAGCTTAAGTTTCATACAGAATTTTGGTCCACTACCCAAGCTCATCTGCATACAACCCTTGAATTTTTTCTGTAGGTATAATACAGAAGTCCTTGGCATAATAATATATCAAAATGCAAGGACTTTTGAGTTTGGTGAAAAGTTGAGACATCCGGCAGCCCAAGAGATTTAAGTACTAACCAAGGACCATATACACTAAATTTGTAACCTATAAGAATTCTAGAGTCCAAAGATTTCAACAACTGTTATATGGACAAGAAAAACAGTATAACATCATATTAGTGCACAATCCTTAAGAAACGGTGGATACTCGAAGCTGCAAGTGTGGGACATGCTTGCATGAAGGTGTTGTGTAAGATAGGTCTATGACACATAGGATTTATGTACCAAAGTCTCCTACATAAGATAAAATATATAGCCACAATCTGGAATTGTGCGTTTCAACTTGTGCTTTCGAACTCAAACTCGTGCTTAAGAAATACAAACTCAAAGGAAAATTCAGTAAAGCCAGCGAAAATTGATTTTTTATATGTGTGACTGCAGGCAGAGAAGTACTTGATATGTCAAATTATTAGGTTACTAATATCACCTATCTCCACTCAGAGCTAATACTCGGAATACCTATACCATTACACAGGATTCAACATTCAACAAAAACACCACCATAAAGAGAGAAATAATACAAGCTTACTAACAGAGCATACTTGGCATCTGGACCAGTGCAATCAGGAACCTCTGCTTGAAATTCTGGGCCAATACGAACTTTGGTAGTGTACCACTCAGTGCCCTCCTCCAACATGACTGCTATAGGACCTAGTACATCCTTTCTGCTTCCTTCCAGCGATTCTCTGGTAGTTGACTCCGTCATTATTTTACTTTTCTTTTTCAAACAAGAATGACAGAACCACTCCTGACAAGGTATCATTTTTACACGGGGCTTACAGCAGGAGACATGAAACGCCTCTTCACATTGATCACAAATAAGCATCTTCAATGTAATTTCCGACTTCTCACAAACTTTACACAACTGCAAATAGCTGCAATCACTATTGACACCAAGACCTTGAGGAGACGCACGAGTCTTAGTAGGCTCCAGGCCTAGAGGAACATATACGCATGCATCCTTTTCAGATATATCATCTATTGCATCAGATGACAAGTACTCACCAGTGTCATCCACTTCGGTCTTCAAGGTATCTTCACATATATCCGCATTTGATTTTGATGATGAACAGCTGTCATTTACGAAGCAGATGCCTACGATTTTGTCCATGTCTTCAATAGAACCAAATTCTTCCCCGGTTCTCGGGTAATTATCACTTGGATTTGCATTGGTTGATGCTTGGGCTGGGAAGACCGAAGCAAAGCCCTTTTGCTTCTTCCTTCGCTGGTACACAAAAGTTGGTGTAGAATTCTCAGATATTGTAACTACTGTTGATTGTTGGGAAGAACTACTTGGGATATGCATGGAGCATGAACCACCATAATTTTTTCTCTCCAGAAGTGGAACAACTCCATCAACACTCTCAGGATGCTTATCACATCTTGGACATTCCTGCCAAGTTTCAGTACCATATGGCCAGTCACACAAAAGATCGTTTCCCCAAATGGTCAGACTAAAGAGAGAGTGGCTTTAATGGAGCTAGGAAGGGAAGTTTTTACCAACATTATCACCTAAAACGTTTAGTAGTGATACCTTAATTATGTCGCTCTTCATTTAACCTTGATAAAACCAGAGTTGATCTTCTTTACATGAGCCTCAAAGGCAACGTATAAACCAACCCCATAACTCTGCGCAACTGACTCATTGAATCTACCTGATCAAGCCCCAAAAGAAAAAAATTATCAAATAAACAGCATGAACGTATTTTCCTGCTATCTCCATTTAGTATAATCTGTTGCTTACACACAACAAGATTGCAAAATTAGGCACCCAGAAAAAGAGAGCCAAAAAGAAAAACAGACAACCAAGGATTTTACAAAGTAACACTGACCAAGCTGCAGCAATTAACGTATCCATTCATTGGCCAATAAGTCTCATCGTCCAAATAACATATGAATGATTTGTCTTTTATATTCCAAACCAAACTAATGTAAACAAGGTTCTCTAACAGTTGTTCATCATAAAAATATCTCACTAATTTTCTCAATATTTGAAATTTAAATTCCTTTGTCATAAGCTATTTACATTTTCAATGTAAATTAACCTGCAACACGTACAAAATACAGCCGTAAAAAGAACAAGAAATCCTGATAACCGATGACTGTAAGTATCTAAAAATAATCACACATCATCTATAAGTTAGACACAACTTCATTCAATCAGATATCTCAAATTCAGACGCATCATTCAAATCACACAAAAAAAATTAATCCTAAAAGGCTAAGGTTATGAATTTACATTTGAAATCTAAGATCCCTTCTACTTTACCCTAAAAGAAATTATTATATTAATACTCCATTACCCTCATTTTCTTCTATACATCAAATAGTTACATGTGAAGAAAGATCAAACGAATGCCAGCAAATCTCTTGATTACGACATTCATCTCTTTTCTTGTGACAAACAGGCAAATCTATCACACAGGTTCGTCAACGAAATTGGTATTATTCACTAAATTGAAGGATAAGTTTATCAAATTAATCACAAACGGATAAAAATTTGGAATTTCTTTTAA
The DNA here is from genome assembly GCA_032359685.1 of Pittosporum tobira. Classification (NCBI taxonomy): domain Eukaryota; kingdom Viridiplantae; phylum Streptophyta; class Magnoliopsida; order Apiales; family Pittosporaceae; genus Pittosporum; species Pittosporum tobira. Next base: position 35,067 of record JAUMHB010049199.1, read on the forward strand.
TACCTTTTTTCACTTACCAAACAAAATTTATTGCCAATCTAGGTTGTAGATTGGGCAGTCTACCATCATCTTTCTTGTTCACCGTCGGAGGCTTGCAAAGTTGATAACTAAAAGGAGGCGAAGGGAGAGGGTTAGAAGAAAGCTCACAATTTTGCATAACCTAGGGAATACCGTGTACGTGGACCTGTATATACACTAGATCTAAGACCCCACATAACCAAATGCCAAAGTACCAAAATTAACCAAATGCCAAAATACCAAAATAACCTTAATGGTCAAACCAACAGAATGCTTTGAAGGCTTGCCGTCCATACTCAATTTCTTGATGAGACTTAATGTGGAATGCATGTCAAATGAATTTAGTATTCCATATGTACTATGGCTCATAAATTATATCATTAGATTCAGGTTAACTTTGATTTATTGCTGCAATTTAGTGATATTTTAGTAATTTAGGTGTCCAGGATATTTTGGTAATCCTTTGTTGGGTTGTAGACGCAAGCAGAATGTAGAGGCTTTAAAATTGGGATTTGAAATTATATATTTGGTTTATAAAGTCTCGAGATATTCTTAAATCAACTCCGCGTGCAAGCTTACTTTGTCCCCGAGCAACAAGTTTAATAGAGTTGACCTATGTGAGAATAAAGTTATATGCTCACAGTGCTATTCTTGTCATTGAAAAAACATGTAAAGAAAAGGGGCAGAATTTGGCTGGGTGGTGCTGCCTTTGCAAAGAGGCACAGGAAAGCTACACTTTATGATTAATTGATCCTTTATGAGCAAGTTCTGGAGTACTTGTTATCTCATTTTCGAATTTCTTAGGCTGTGCCACAGTCAGTAACTAAGTGTTCAGTAGTTGGAGAGGTTTTAGTGTTTTACAGAGTAAACGCATATGGGGAGGTCAGAGATGGTGTCTACTGCATTGTGTGGCCTATGCGGAGTGAGGAATCGGAACTGTTTACAGGGGAAGGAAGATACGATTTTAATGCTTGAGCCCTTGATGCTTTGTTTTTGTTTTTTCTACTTTGGCTGGATTAAAGAAGATTATTAGATGAAAAGAGAGAGCATGGGAGAAATCTACACACCTTATAACAAGTCATAGCAAAAAAAGAAAACAGTCAGGAAAAGTCATCAATCCTTGGTCCTTCTTCCATAGTAAATATATTATATTATTAAACTGCCAAAAGGGAGTGAACCTTTTTTCTTTTGTTCTCCTCTTCCTTGTATACATCTTTAGTATTTACAAAGATCAGAGAAAAAATACTCCGAATCAGGCATCACCAAAGACAGCATAAAAATTATCTATCATAATTGGCCAACCAATTATAGATACTCAAATGACTCCCAGTCCCTCCTACACATATAATACCAAAACATCACAAGAATATAATAGATGATTAGCAGGACCCGCAATCCACATATACCTATAATGGAAAGGTCGATGCACCCAACCACACAACTGCTGATAATGATAACAAACCGAGAATATTCCACTGCTTCGAGCTTCCCACTGCAAGGCATCCTGATGCGGAAGAAAATAAATTATTTATTTTATTATTTAGATAAAAGTAATTGTAATTTTTAATTATATTTTAAATTAGAATAGTCCAAAAGTTTATTTAAAGTAGTAGAGTATTATTAGGAGATTTGTTTCCTTTTAAAATAAGATTTTACTTGGTCGTTAAGTTTAGGGTTTCCAGCTGCCGTCTATTTAAACTCTTGTAATGTTTCATTGTCAGAGGAGTTGAATATTATGATTTGAGTAAAGCCTTGTGGTTTTTATTTGTCTGCGGACGCGAGCCATCTCTGCGGAGAGACCTCAAAACATACTGCGGTATAGCTGACTTCCTGCGGGAATAAGCAAAATCTATCTTTCTATTTTGTTTTCATCAATTTTATCAATTGTCCTACATCACATCCCCATGGTCATGTAGCTGCCCAGAACTATTCTAACACTGTCAAAAGTCAATCCACCTCATTCAACTCTCGATCATGATAATTCCATCTAAAAATTGAATTGCCATGACGTCGAACCATCATCAACGGAAGATAATCTATCAACCTCTCCTCAAGATCGAAAGCCAATGAAAATGGAAAAGTAATCTGCACCCTCAAGGGCTCTACTCCCACCAATTATCCTTTCAAATCAAACCTTTCACCCATCACCAATCACAAAACAAGAATAAGGGATAAATGCCTACCAGCGCCCCCAAACCCAACCCCCCCCCCAACACCCC
>JAUMHB010049200.1:0-16854 GCA_032359685.1 Pittosporum tobira
AGATTTCCACGAGATTTGGAGGTGGAAATTTGGGGGCGTCACATTTTATCTTTGAATTTTTACTTAAATGAAAATTCTTTGATTTTTTTATCCTGTTTGTGTTTATGTTTTCTTTGTTGTGTCTATGTGAATGTATGTCATGGTTAGATCTTAGAAATATTCTAGTGGGATTGATTTTTTTCGCTGCTACAATTTATAACTTGTTTCAACCAAATCGTACTTTGTTGTACTAGGTCCTACTGATAGCAAGACTTGTTTCAGCTTGCTCTTATTCAAGATTTCAATTTCAACTAGGCCTGACAAATGGATGAAAAATGATGGATTTAGATGAACATAAATGGATTTGGATATATTTGGATTTGAATTAAAATGGATTGAATTTTACATGATTGATAAATAGATGTATATATATAAATAAGGAAAAACATGGATAACCACTATCAATCTTAAATTTAATAGATTATTTTTTTGTACGTTTATCGAAAATATATTAATATACCACTTGTCATGAAGCTCTCGACGTCAAAAAATTTAATGACATAAAATTTTTAGAATTCCGATTGCGTTTGAGTCTTAAAAATGTAGGAAGAAGAAAAAAATAAAAATAAAAATAAAATAGCATATAAAAAAATATCACATGGCAACAAGTTGTTACATGATAGACATGATGAATATTCATTTTGCTAAGTTAGTATTCTCTCAATTACAAAATTCACAATTACACATATAGCTACACATATAATTATGTATATGTTAATTGGTTCAACCACTAACCATCCAATTAAATTTACTTAATTTATAAAACCATTTAACTCAATTCATTTAAGAACCTCTCTAAATAATTTCAATCCATATCCATTTAACAGTGAATAATTTTGGATATCCATTGGATTGTCATCCATTTTGTTAAATCTAATTTCAACAAATCAAATTTAAAAAGACTATTCATCCCCTCCCCTTCTCCTTTAGTCTATTCTGGTGCTCAAAAGGGTTATTATAGTTTAGGAAAGTTAAACCCAGCTACAAGAACTGCTATTTTGCAAAAAATAAATTTTTATTAACACAACAATAAAATATGAGTAATTAATAAGTACTGACAATGATTAATCACGATTAAATTTTAGACGATCGTTTTATATTTTAGTTAATTTTTGTATAAATCTTATTAATTTCTACATAATTCTCAATTAAATCTTAAGTGACAATCTAATATTTAAATTAATTATTAGATGCATAAAATTAATTAATATATGTCTATGTTTAATTAATTTTCAATTAAAATTTTTTAAATGTTAAGGCCCACCTGCCATGATTTGTTTATTTTAATATTTTCTTTATTTTGAGTATAATTAGGCCCATCTCATTCCCCACGCTAGTGCGTATGAGTACAAAGGAAGCTCAAAGATGCTGGCATCCACAATATTACGAGTTAGTCCCCGTGGAGGGAAATGAAATCATTTCAAATTCAAATGAACAGCCGCAAATAGCTTCATTTAAAAAATAAAATAAAATTAAATCCTCTTTAAAACAGAAAAAAAAAATAAATAATATTATCAAATTACGTGGACCAATAATCTTTCATTGTTTTGTCCGAAGTCGTCACACTGCAACTTCCCCTCTCTTACATTCTCCAATCTTAAAATTCTCTCACCTATAAATTGAATAGACTTTTGGTTAGAGAATTTAGGGTTTCGATGTCGCAGAGCAGCACCGGAAGCGGACCAGATTTTCATTTACCGGATGAAATACTATCGGTAATCCCTACGGATCCATATGAACAGCTCGATCTCGCAAGAAAGATCACGTCCATGGCGATTGCCTCGCGCGTGTCGAAATTGGAGACGGATACTGGCGATTTGAGGCGAAAATTACGGGACAAGGATCGCGTGATAGTGGGGCTGGAAGAAAAAGTTTCGCACCTTGAACAGGCTTATCAGGACGCCGAGTTGCGATTGAAGATTAGTCAGGAAGATAATGTATGTTACAATTCATTTTATAGGTTTTTAAATCAATTGATTTTTCTTTCTTTCTTTCTTTATTTTTTTATTTTTTTATTTGTTATTTGTTATTTGTTATTTTTTATTTGTTATTTTTTATTTTTTTAGAATTTTAAAAATCAATCGATTTATTTGTTCTATTTTAACTTGTATAAAAGGTGATTGATTTGTGTGTGTGTGTGTGTGTGTTTTAATTTTAATTTTTCATTGCAGGTGAAGCTGTCTAAGGAAAGAGATTCGTTTGCCATGACGGCAAAGAAACTAAGTCGTGATCTAGCAAAGGTTCGATTTTTCACCCTTATGTTGTTAATTTCATTAATCTTTAGATTATTCTGCTATTTTGTTGTTTTTGGTTATTTTTGGATTATTTGTTAGAGAATAAAGAATGAACTCATTTGTTAAATGCTAGAAATATATAGTTCGCACTAAAAAAGATGGGCCTTGTATGTAATTTGCTGTTAGCAGTGTTGTTCGTTTATGGAACTCAATTTCTATCATGACAATATTGCAATGATACACACAAACACGCGCACACAAATATACATACTAGTCTATTCAAGCACAAGCAAGCGTGTGTGTTAACATTTTTTTTTTCAAACTCTCTTCTTGAATTTCTATTCATTTCACTATTTTGGTGTTTTAGATTCATTCCCCCTGCCTCAACCCCACAAAAACCCTTTTCCCCTTCGTAACTATTTTTGTTGTCATTTTCCACCTACCCCAGTTAGTTTGGGTTAAAAGGCGTAGTTGAGTTGAGAGTTTCTATCACGATGCCATCAATCGAACTGAATGGCGTAACAACAATTATTTTCTTGTCATGATATTCCCTAAAATCATGTTATCGTTTGTTTCATACAAAATATTTTCCAGAAAATGCTTTTCGGAATTTGATTTCACTGAAAATGATTTCCAATGAAACTAAACTGTTTCCCATTGTTTGATAGTCAATCTGATAGATAGATATTCTTAAATTTCTATGCATTTCAATGTTTTGGTTTTTCGAATTCATTTTCCTCACCCCCTCCCTTCTTAGCTATATTTGGAGTCATTTTCCACCTACGCCAATTAGTTTAGGATAAAAGGCGTAGTTGAGTTGAGAATTTCTATCATGACGCCATCAATCGAACTGAATGGCGTAACAAGAATTATTTTCTTATCACGATATTCCCTAATACTTAAGACTATCAAATAATGCATTTCATACAAAATATTTTCCGGAAAATGCTTTTTGGAATTTGTTTTCACTGAAAATGATTTCCAATGAAATTAAGCTATTTTCCATTGTCCGATTGTCAATCTGAAAATGGACATTCTATCTTTGGTGGACAAAACAATTGGAGATGACTTGGGTTATTGTGGTTGTTCAACCAACCCCATCTGATAAAGACCAGTATCTTCTCATTCTTATATAGTTATATGTATGTACGAAATTGAAACTTGCTCTTTCACCATTGCAGTTCTTATTTACAGTTAAATGATTCAATCAATTCTACCAATTATGCTATATATACCTTCCAAAATTCTGTGTCCCTTCTATTTTCTGCAAATTATATAAGATCAATATTCCTAGATACCAAACACCAAAGCAAGTAGACAAGATTATTAGACTTGTCAGTAATTATAAAACAAAACAGAAAAAGAAAAGAAAAGAAAGTAGTTGAAGATATATCAGATTTGTAACATTTCTTTTGGATCTATCTATCTCATCTATACTTGATTCCTTTCTCTCTTTAGCTACAAAATTTGTAGATCGAAGGTCCTAATTACAAAATCTGTAAAGCAATGAACGAGATCTTACTTATTGAAAGAAAAACACATAAAAAGGAAAAATCAAATTGATTATTGAAGAACCACATGTAAGATGGTAAATTTTTAGGGAAAGATCGTATGCATATGAAGGAGAGATGTTGCTTTTCAAAGAAAAAGACAGATGAAGTAAATAAGAAGAGTGGAGAGATGCAGAGTAGGAGGTATTATTGAAGGGATTTGTTGTACCGGCTACAACTTACTGAGGAAGAATCGGGAAGTTGTTTTACGTAAAACTAAGTCAATATTCCATTTACTCATTAATCATTCTACCTTGACTATATTTTCCTAGCATCACCAAACAATTGAATATATAGAAGAAAAAAAATAATTCCACAGCTCAATTTTTGAAAACAGATGGAGCCTAAGAAATTGTTATTTTTGAACTAGTAATTACCTTTTGTGTATTAGTAGCCTCATACATCTTATTAATTGTAGAAAAAGGAAGTCAAATTAATGTGTTCCACGGGTTGATCTTTACCTGCTTGTTAAAGTCCTTACTACCACACCCCAAAGGATAAGCTTATTGGTAGTGAGCTCCAAGATAGGCGCCGGAATAAATTGCGTAGGTCTTGGGGTTCAAAACTCCACAGCGGCAATGAATTTCTTGGAGGTAGTTGCACATAGGTTACTATGGGATTACATGGTGTGCATCGTTGGCATAGTTATTAAGGTGCAAGCCGCACCCAAGGCATAAGTGCCCTTTGGAGCCTAGGTGCAACTGTGCAAGGATCATATGTGAAGCAAGCGCTTTATTGAAAAGAGGCCCATAATGTATAATGCAAAAATAAATTCATGTGAAATTTAACAATTTATGTGGTTTGTGTATCAAAAGTAAAAGGCTATTATTTCTTTTAACTATGTGTCCCAACTTTTCACATACACAATCAATTTGAAAGGAACTCGTAAATGAGAAGCATATTAAGTTATAAACTAAAACCATAAGTCAAGAAAAAAATTTCTATTTAGGCTTGATGCCAGTCGGTTTCCATCTTCTTCCTTTCTGTGCATTTTCATTCTCTACAAATTTGGCCAATCTCATAAAAGTATGGTAGGAACGGTATGACCAAATTGAAACTCTTTAAGTTTCATTATAGTTTTATGTTTTCGTCTGCTGTAGAGAAATTTGTTACTTATATATTTGGGGTTTATTTGAGTTTGAATTATCTTAGCTACATGGACCTTCTTTGTACTGTGTGAAGGAAGCAATACCCAGAACAGAAAAGAATTGGAGATTTCTTGGGCTTATGAACCCATTTTATTGTTTTGGCAGTCTGAATCGGCAGAAATCTAGCAGTTATGTTTGGGGGGGGGGGGGGGAGTTAGTGATAAATTATATGTAAACTGTTTAGCAATAATATCCATTGCAAACAATAATAAACAATACACACGCACAAAACCACCCAGTTAAACTTTTTCTCCTGCTCTTTTTTTGTTTTATTTTTTTTTAATTTTTCTGAGTTGCTTAATGGGTTGTGTTGCCCATTTTCAGTGCCCCCCGTGTTGTTATTATCTTGCCTAGTGTGTTTAACTTTAACATAGGTAACTACTTGTGTAAGGCTAAGCAAAGATAAGTCCCTAATATGCTTTAAAATAAACAGTGTAGTACCAGTTTTATTTCCTGAAAATGGATAGTATTTGCTTACCTGTCTTCTAGTTGGTAGTTTTGTCTTTTTGTGGTGGCCTAAAGGGCACTACTTTAAATACTTACCCTATTGTAAGAAAGAATGAAACTATGAGACACTATTTGGTGTTCTCCCTATCTTTCTCTTTATTTTCGTAGTCTCATACACTATTCTTTTCTTAGTCCCATACCCTGTCTATATCCATCTCCCAAAATCCTAATTTTCTGCAACTATTTTAGTTAGGTAAAGTCAAGACCCCAGTCTTGACAACTTGTGCTAAAAAATCAGAAGTAGTGAATCTGTCGATTGAGTTCAAGATATTAAAACTTGGAGGAGAGATAAAGAGAGAAATATATGTAATGGACATATTAAAACTTGATAATAGAAAGAGATTAATGGAGAAGGAAAGAGGAGTAGAATTGAGATGCTTGAAAATTGAAATTTAGATTGAAAACACAATTAAATGGAGGGAAGAGGAGAATTTATTGCCTATAACCATTGTCTTCCAATGGCAATATCTATCTTTAATCACGTGATGAAAGACAGTGGTCAATGATGAGAGAGATAGGCGAAACATTACTCTGCAAGAGTGTTTTTAGTCAATATTTATTTGAGAAAGAGAGGACAAATTAAAATTAAGTTGGGGAAGGTCTATTTTTGTGAAAAAACTAGGTGCAAGTCAAAGAATATATGGATGCCTCGTATTAATATTACATGTTGAGTATAACAAATTCTGGCCATTAGGGTCAACTTCTCCACCTGCATAAGTGTGGTGTACCCCTGACTGTGATTTGTGACAATTTTATGTTGCAACTCAAAGTTTGAACTTTGAAAGAACTATAATTGTTTATGCTTTATGTCATACCAGTGAATAATCTTGACTTTGAAATGATATACGTTGATGCCCGGGAAATAATATTTTCCGTATCTTTCTTTGTTCTCTTTCCTTTCCTTTCATTTTATTGTGAAAAATCCATTTTATTCAGCTAGAGTAATTTTCCCTACAAGTTTCAAATAATCAATAGTTTATGTAGAAGGAGCAATTTCAGATAATATTTTATTTATGTTTTTTTGCTTGCACTGGTTGATATTTTAGGTTCCAAAGTTTCCAGATCCTGATTGGGTATTCTTATATCTTTCAATGTTTCGTTAAGGAATATGAAACCGAGGAAATAACTATAATTGCAGTTGAGTGTGGTTTGGACAAATGTGTGGTTAAGCTGTTAATAACTTTCATTAAACTCTGATCAAATAATAGTCACTAAAATTACAACCCAAATAACTATTACATAAATAAATTGACAAACACTTCAAAATTCTAAATTTTGGACTATTTGGCTTGGGCTTTCAAGATCTCTTGTACTGGTCAAACCATGTCTCATGGGCTCGTAATGCATCAGTTCTCTAAAAAGAACTTGACTCCATCAGGAATGACTACTCGCATTACCGGAAGAGACGCTTAATTACCAAAGAATTCATCTTGAGCTTCAAAGTTGACATGACAATATCAGGTGTCCCTACTTACAATAAATTACCTTAACTCCCCAATTATTAAATTAAATACCTAACTATACGAATTTTACGTAGTTGACAAACCCAGAGAATAAATAATTAAATGATAACTGTGTTCCTGATCATCTCTTCCCTCAAAAGCGAATAGGGAAGGCATTCATTATGCTTGACTGCATTTTTTTCTTAGTTATATTTTCGGTTTACTTTCAGAACCTTGAAATATGTTTTGCTGATAGCTTTTGGGTGCATAACATTATTTAATTTGGCAGCTGGAGACATTCAAAAGACAATTGATGCAATCGTTAAATGATGATGATTCATCTGTAAGATCCATACATTTTCTTATTTTCTTATTTGACTCAATTATGTTTCTGCCATTTTTTGTTAAACGTCTACTTTTACTAATATAGAAATGCAGTTGTCCTTACAAAGTAATTGGTTACTGAGTTTTGTTTCTTCAGCAAGCTGAAACTGTTGACATAGGAACTTGTGACCAGTCAATTCCTAAGCCAAATCCTACTAAGGGTAAAATTTCCCCATCTGGAACAATTTCGGTGTTGCATTCTCATTATAAATTCATGATGCTTTGAACAGTTATCTCTAATTTGTGTTATGTAATTCTGCATTGATTTCTGGCTCCTTACCTTGCTACCTGGTGGTAATTATTACAGAGGAGGGTAATGGATACACAGTGCAACATTCTTACAGTGGATCTACGGAAAGTAAGAACAACATTGATGATGGTGATTGCAGTTGTCTCTTTTGTTATGCCCAATTTTTTTTTTGTGTCGTGTTATTAAGTTAAGAATTTGTTTACCGCAGCCATAAAGCAAACCGGGCAAAGATTTTCAATGACTCCATATATTACACCACGGTTTACTCCAACTGTGACTCCTAATGTGGTCTCAACAAATGGGTCCCCTAGAAGGTATTCTTCTATTGGCTCTCCTCAGACGACCTCTGGTGCCATGTCTCCAATGAAATCTCAGTATGAAGGACGGGCTTCACTGTCTTCATTCTACCCATCAAGCCAGCAGTCTTCAGCAGCAAGTTCTCCTACTCGTGGACGCTCTACGACAGGTGTTCATGAGTTATCCAGTAACTTCAATTTGAAAAATTTATAGCTGTATAATTTCTTGAAAAACTGCATGTCCTTTTGCAACACTTTGATTGTATACTTCTATTTCTTTTTCACTTGCCCCCTTACAGTGGTTGAAGTTTTTCGTTTCAAAACCTGTAATGCAGTCGCTTGGATATCTATCTTTTATCCTTATTTTTTTACATATATTATGTCCCATTCATTCTAGTGTATCTAACCTCTTTTTTGCTTCAAAATTTTCCAGTACGCACTCCCCGGATCGATGGGAAGGAGTTCTTCCGGCAAGCTAGGTCAGTCAAGTCATTATTTCCATAACTTTATAATTACTTGGAAATTTCTGAAAGTTTATAAAGTCAGATACTTCCTAATATACTATCAGTTTAACGATCAACCGCAGTTACATGCTAAACAAGTTTGGTTGGTCAACTCATGAATAAATGATTTCATCAAGTATAAGAAAGCGAAGCATACAAGCATTTAGCAGTATCCTAAATTTAGGGGTGCTAAACGAGCTGAAGGCTCGTTTAAAGCTCGAGCTCAACTCGATTAAGGCTCGGCTTGAGCTAGTTAAACAAAACTTGTTTGGTTTAATGAGCCGAATTCAAGCTCGACTAGATAAAAGCTCGATAACAGTAAATATTTTCAAAATTTTCACGAAAAGCTCGAGCTCGGCTCATTAGAAGCTCAATAAGAGGCTTATTTAACTAAACGAGTTGAGCTTGAGCTCAACAAGCTTTGCTCGTTTAACAACCTTACCTCTATTTGACCTTGTGTTTGGATTTACCAGACAGCTTTGCTGATTACAGGAATTATTCTCTCCGTAATTTCACAGAAATTTTCCGAACAGTTCTCTTTTTCTTTTTTCATTTTTTGCAAATTCAGGAGTCGTCTGTCATATGAACAGTTCAGTGCATTCCTGACAAATATTAAGGAACTAAATGCTCAGAAGCAATCTCGTGAGGTGATCAACGAAGTCCTTTTAGTTATTGCATTCTAAACGCTGTCAAATACTGTTTGATTTGCTTGCTACCAGATGAAATTTTTGCATCCTGCTTTTCATTTCAGGAAACTTTGAGAAAGGCAGAAGCGATTTTTGGGACAGATAATAAAGATCTTTACTTCTCATTTAAGGGATTGCTTAATCGCAACCTACAATAGGAAGTATTTTTGCTGGAAATGGTTTGACACAATTAGGTAACTCCTTGTGCTGCCATTTTTTTTCCTATGAAAATTCTCGTGTTGTTTTTGGTTTTCTTCTTTGTTTTCTTGATTCTGAATTTTAATAGCCCATTTCCAGGAATATTTTGCAGAAGTAAAAATTCTTGTCCTATGAAAACTGCAGGACTGTGAGTAAAAACTACATTAGTTGCTTTCAGTGGATAGGCCTTCTTGCAGTTTTCACAGCAAATTTGTCGATAACCAATCAATGTAGCTTGAGAAGATAATGCTTCAATAAGTTAGATAATCGTGTATGTAAAGCCTTAGGCCCGCTAGTATCTCGTAGGTTTGCTATGTAAATTTAGATTATTTTCAGCATGGCCTTCTGTCTGTTTAAGAAGTATTGATTCACATTAGTGTGAATAGACTGGCAATGATTCATGGACTGAGCTCTATTTAGAAAGAAAATTTGATCTGGTTGTGCAACGTAACTTGTCAACGAGTTCTTAAAGTATCCATCCAACTTGAACTTACATATTTCACTATTGGGTAGGTAAAATATTTGGTGCCCAAGGTGATTTTCCTGCTCTGTGATTGGTAAACATTTATGAGAAATAAACGGATGGATGGACTTCATTGGATATGTTCCGGACTTCCATTAGAAGTTCTGAAGTTCTTGCTGGGAGATGTTTTTTTGGCAAAAACATCAAAATGGTCCATGTATTCAATGTTTCTATGTGAAAAATAAATTAAAAAAAAATAAAATAAAAATAATTTTAATTATTAATTATTATTATTATTATTTCTTCAGTTTACTCCTTGGACAAATTTATTGCGCCAGAGATCAAGAAAATAATAGATTTATAAGATAATTATTGAAATGAGATGTTAAAGTGAATGTATGATAATACAAGGTTAGACAAAATCATAAATAAAATTTTGTAGAAGGTTGTGATAACGATTCAAAAAAAGATGAGAGAATATTAGTTAGAGATGATTTTATCATACTCAGCATTCGTCAATACATGCACCGGAAGAAGAGCAAGACTGGATCAAATACTTTATATTAGAAGGGAAAGCAGTAAGCCTGAAACTATATAGGAGTCGTAGTAAGGAAAATACGAATGAGCGAAATACAAGGGGGTTGACATGGCATTAGTAGTAACTAGTAGTACCAAAAAAAAAAAAAAAAAAAAAGAAAAAAGATAGCCGTAACTAATAAGTGGAGGAGGAAAATATGATTAGTTTACATGAGGGTGTAAAACAAGTCGAGATTGAGCTCGCGTTTGACTTGTTTAATCTTTAAAAGAGTATTTTATCGAGTTCTTTATGAGTTGAGTTTGATTGTTTTTATGAAAAATTTAAAAGTATTTAATGTTATTGAGCTTTTATTGAATTGAGCTTAAGTTTGACTCATTAAACTAAATGAGCTCGAGCCGAGTCTTAAACGATAAACAAACTCTCGGCTCGTTTAGCATCCTTAGTTTACCTAAGACGACACTTGACACTTTTTTGGTTCCAAAAATAATGACTAAAACACCAAAAGCTTGCAATTTAAGAAAGTTATTTTTGAGGAAAAAAAATCTCAAACCACACAAAATTTTAGTATTCACATAATTTTTTTTTGCTTTAAATAGACAACATAATTTTAATGAAATATATACCCAAGTTATTATTTACAAGACAACGAAAAAGATACTTAGCCTCTTTTTTTTTTGGAACAGAGGGAGTACAAACTTAATCCAATATTTTGCTTTTAATTCTTTTATTTTTATTATTTCCTTTATTTTCATCTGAACTATCAATTTTTAAGTTGGACGTATATAATATTTTTTTTTTGTACCACACATCAAATTACTCTCAAAATACTTCCTTAGTCTCTAAAAGGAGTTCTTCAAAACATTTTTTTAATTGAAATTGAAAAAAGTAAGAAAGAGATGGACCCCACATAAGTATACTTATTATTCTTTATTTTTGAGGATAAATTATTTTGGTATTTCAATCCTTTCTTTTGGTAGAACATAAAATATATTACGAACAAACTGAACATCCACAAAGTTTTGCTCTTTTAACGAGTTTATGTGCCTCATTTACATTAGATTGAGGCACTTTACTTACAACACAAAATCTAAACGATTTACCCACATTAACAATAAATGCTAAGATGGAATAAAATTGATTGCGTATAGCTGGGAAAGAGTTCAAAAACTTTATAAGGATCATTTGATCAGTGTGGTAGTGTACTCCATCCATATCAACCTCTTTTGTCCACTTGAGAGCTTCCAACAGAGCTACATCTTCTGCTTGGATAGGAGTTGCTACTTTCATTGTAACCCCTTTCCAAAAATCTGGTTATTATAATTAGATAAACATCAGCCTATTGAAGCTGAACCAGTTTTAGCTTCTCAGCTACCATTTATCTGCATAACAAAGTTAGTAATAAAAGCTACTGATTCCTTGGACTCCTTTCCTAGATTTACTGAAGTACATATAAGTAGAACTTGATTGTCATTCCTAATGTGAGTAATTTCTTGAACCATTCTTTTTCTACTGTTTTCAGCTTTTAACTATTCATTTTAAAGTTCCTTTACTCTTTTAATTGTAACCTATGTATTCAACTTTTTATTTCTGAAGATAACTTTATTCCTATATAGCCAAATTGCCCATAGAATGCTTAACCATTTTAACCGAAATAGAAAATTAACATTAGTGGCCACATTCTCCTCTTTTAAAGAAAAATCCAATCACATATGTCCTTAACTTTTGGATTTAAGGCTGTATTTGAAAAGTTGAAATTATGTTCAAACCTTATACCTCTAGAAAATTGGCAATTGAAAAATAAATGATCAATTGTTTCTTCCTCTTTTTTTTTTTTTTTTTTTTTTTTTTTTTTTTTTTTTTTTTTTTTTTTTATAGAAGATGCATACCTTAGAAATCCTATGAACATTTTTTCCTCTATTATGGTTTAATGGTAAGTTGTTCTGTATCAACTTCTAAAGAAATAAATTAACTTTTGTAAGAACCTTAAGTTTATATACTTTTGGAGCTAAAGTATCTTGCATGAATTGTTCCTAAATCCTTTGCTCATATACTCAAATTGCTAGTTGTAGTCATTCTGCCTTCTACCATGTTCCCATTTGCTGTGAATGTTGAAGTTCCTACATTCAATTCTAGTGGTGAACCATCATGAGTAATGACTATTAGGTTTCCATGATCCCTAGTGTTATAAGACATAGTCTTCGTATTTTTCTTTTTAAAAGCAACATAATAAGCTGATTTCGCAGTAAAGTTTTCATCTGAAGATTCATTCCAATATACTTTGTCTTGTGCATTAGTTCTGGATAGAGGAGTTGTAAGAACCGAGAGGAGTTGTAAGAACCGAGTGCTAGTATTTAGAAGGGATAACTTCTTTTATCTTTCTAATGTCCCGAACTTTATGACTATCTGAAATTAAAGAGTGTACTTTTACTTGCATATATTCTTCAAAGGTGTGATTATTACTTATAGAAGGGGGAATTAATCGTTTATCATTTATGAGCCATTTACGCCACCCCCCAAGAGCTGTATTCTTACCATCCCCAATTGTTTTTGAAATTCCTTCTTTAATAAGATCTCTGCCATATAAAATACCTTTCCACATATAGCTATCTGTAGGTTTCTGAGTAATTTCCATTAAATACCCATATTTTCCTTTTAGAATTCGAGAGATAAGCATATTAGGGTATTTAAGAATCTCCACGCTTGTTTGGCTAATAGTGCTTCATTAAGACAGTGGAAATCTCGAATTCCTAATCCTCCAAATTTTGGTTGAGATTAAATTTCAATTTTTTCAATGTATCTTTTGATTATTTTCATCATGTCACCACCATAAGTTTCTAATAATTTTATTAAATTCTTCTAGAGTTTTTTTCAGGAATTTTAAATGCAGATAAGGTGAAAATAGGAATAGTAGCCAAAGTAGATTTGACCAAAGTATCCCTACTTGCTGGACTAAGAAGTTTGGATTTCTAAGATTGAAGCCTATTTTGGAGTTCATCTTTAAAATAGTTAAAATTGTCTGATTTTTTATTTGAAAGCAAAAAAGGTGCTTCCAAATATTTAAGATTCTCATTAAGGAAGTTGATGTTAAAAAAATCCGGAAAAAGTTGAGTTTGATTTGTTTATATATTTGGACTAATAAAAATTTTAGATTTATCCAAATTTAAAATTTGGCCAGTATTGTTTCATAATCTGAGAGAATATTTTTGATAGCTGAGCAACTTTGAAGACTAGCTTTGGAATATAATGTACAATCATCTGCAAAGAACAGATGTGAAATGGCTTCAGAATTTCGGGCTATTTGAATTCCTGAAATAGATAGATTATTTTTGACTGTTATTAGATTTGCATAGAGAGCTTTTGCACAAAGAATGAACATGTAAGGAGAAAGAGGGTCTCCTCGTCTTAGCCCTGCCAAAGGCTGAAAGAATTCTGAAGGTGAGCCATTAAGAAGAACTGAATAAGAGAATGTGGTTATACATTGCATGATAAGTTTTATCATATGCTGAGGGAAATTATATTTTAAAAGAACTTTCTCCACAAACAACCATTTGATTCTATCATAGGCCTTTAGTAGAATCTATTTTGAGAGAGGCAAGAGATGAATTTTTTGATTTGAATTTTTTAATTTTGCCTATGAGTTCATGATGCAAGATAATATTATCTGAAATGAGACGATTTTGAATGTGAGAACCAAAAAAATTAAATAAAGGGCTAATGTAAATTATTTTGCATTATGTTTAAGTCATATGAATTTTGCAAGGGATGATATTTATTTATTACGATGATGAACCATTTATTTGGGATGAAAATTGAGGACAAGTGAAGTATGGAAATTATTTTTGGAAAGAAAATTAGAAATTAAAATTAAATCATCATTTTGGGTTTTTGTAAGGAGGCATGCGTTTGTTTGAATTTTGTAGACTTGGAGGATGAAATATTTAGGGCATGGCCTTTAGTAAGTATATGTGTTAAGGATTTATTTTAAGTGAAAATCAAGCTAAACTTTGACCATGGTACGGTAAATTTGGATGAAGAATTAAATGTCAAATTATTATGAAAACAATTTAATTAGTGGTCACCTTATACTTTATTTGGTAGCAAATGCATGGAGGAAAATAAGAAGGTGTCGCATGGAACTAATATAGTATGCTAGATGTAATACAAAAACAATTTTCTAAGGCAGAAAGGAGGTGGCCAGTCATAGTGTAGTATGGTGTGTATGTGTGTGCAAATGAAAGAAAAATGGAAGAAATGTGGCAAATTGGGAGGTATGCAACCTTATATGTCCAAATTGTATGATATTAAATTAATTAAATTGCCACCTGAGGGCCTTATTTGGCAAGCTTGTATGCAAGATAAGAGATGGAAAGACAAGTGGCTATATATGTGGCAAAATAAGAATGATCACGACAAAAATTGATCTTAGCCATCCACTTGCTCCATTAAAATTGATCTTGGCCATCCACCTAAAATCATGTGACATGAAGCAAAAGATTTTTTCTTTCTTTTTCTTGTATGGACGACAACAAGAGAGGGAGTATGCTCCTCCCCTTTTTGCTTCCAACTTTAGAGAGAGAGAGAGAAATAGCAAGTAACCATCCTTGTTTTGCATGCCTAGTGGGTGAAAGAGAAATAGCAAGTAACCATCCTTGTTTTGCATGCCTAGTGGGATTTTCACCTTAAACTTTAGAATTCACCCACTAAATTAATTGAAAACTCTAGCTTTGTTCCAAGATTCTACAAGTTAAGCACTAAATTTGGAACAAATTTTCAATTGAGAAGGCTAAGGAGAAGGAAGTTCAAGGGAGCTTGACATCCATTTGGAATCTTCAAAGTTGAAGGGTATAATCTCTTACCTTGGCTTGTAATTTGTATTGTTAATAGTTATAGTAAGATAGATGTTCATGGTTTCTACTTTAATCAAAGATCATGGATTGATTTATGGTTGATATATCTTGTTTATTAGTATACATAGTTAAAAGATGATGGATTGTAAATGGCTTAACAAGGCTGGTTGATTAAAGAGCATGTTTGATGAAACGTTATGTGGTTAAAATTGGTTGTGGCTCAAGTATGGATAATAACTTGTAAATGAGATAATGGTAGTTCAATTTATGACTATAATGGTTGATGGATTATCAAATTATTGGAATTGTTAATTGTCGTTGTGTGGTTGTTAAGGGGAATGGTTACCATTTTGTAGAAGGAAATAAATGCCTAAATGAAATTTATCAAACCATGTTGCATGTGTGTGAAAGTTAAAGGAAATAATGCAAACCATGGACATAAATTAAGGGGGTTAGATGAGTTAGTTTTTTTGGAAAGAAAACCATACATGAGTCTAGATTTAACATGATAAATAACCCAGTAAAGATACTCTTTTTGATGGCCTAAATCTTAGTTTTAGTTAAACTATAATGTCCATTTGAGATGAACTTGTGCTCTAAATGAAGTAGGAATACCCTAAGAAGGTTGAAATAAAATTGTAACCATTTCTCACATGTATGCATAATGTAAACAGTGAATTTTCAATCAAGTTTCGAAAATTATAGAAAATAATATATTTGTCCAATTGATGCAAATATTGGAAATTTGATAAATTTGGTCATTAAAAATTTCTGAATCGGAATGAGCTCAAATTTGGTGGGCGGCTTGGAAGCGACCTTTTGAGTACAACCCATGCAACAATGGGCACCGTCAGTTTTGGACATTTCGGGCTCTTTTAAATGAGTTTTTGGATTTTTTTTAGTTATTTATTTTATTATGGTAATTTTTTAATGTTGTTATTTTTGAATTCTAATCTGATTAAGGTTTTAGACATTCCTATTTAAACTCTATATTATTTAGAGGATGATAGATTTGGTTTTTGAGATTGATTATTATCAAAATAGAAAACTTTTGTGTTTTCTTTTATTTCTTAATCTTCCTATTTGTTGGATTTTCGTGTGTCTTGACATTATTTCGTATCAGAGCTTAGGTTTCTATTGATTGATGGCTGAACAAAATTGTGGTAGTCGTGGCGACGGGGTCGTAGTGGTAAGGGACGTGGAACTGTTCCTGAAGAAGAAAAATAACCACGCCAGAGAGTCCTGCGAGACATAGAAATTGAAGAATAAAATAGGCGGATCCAAGACTTGGAGTGACAACTTGCTCAGGCAAGATTAGACGTTTCATATGATGAGGAAGAAGAATATGAAATCCCATCTAATGATGAAGAGGGGGACGTCAATCCGTTTGGGGTTCTAAATTGTGGGCTAAATCAGGGATTTTGACATAGAGGACAACCTTCTTTTCATAATTTTGGATGAAAATCGAGATTCCTGAATTCGAGGGTAAGGCTCATCCTGATGAGTTTATCGACTAGTTGCATACGGTGGAGAGGATCTGATGAGGACATCAAGGCTAACGATCCAATTCAAGTTCCAGTTGATTCGGTGACGAGGGCGCGAGCTAGGAGATTCAAAGAAGAGCTTAACAACTTAGTCTGAAGAGTTCTACAACAGGAAGAGATCGTGTTCACTACTGAGGGTGAACAAAGACTTGTGCTGCTCATTAAAGTTGATTCGGTTTAGGAGCTTGATTAAGATCTGGTCTTTGTAATCTTATTTTAATTAGT
>JAUMHB010049211.1:4965-16854 GCA_032359685.1 Pittosporum tobira
ATACTACATTCATTCAAAGATTATTCTCGAAATGTCTCAAAAACAAAAATAAATTAATATATTTGAAAGTTAATTAGCATCCGATGGTATGGTTAGTTTAACATATTTATGTTTGTAATGATCGGTATAGGTTTGCATATATAAGCGTCAGAAAGCTAAATAAACACATAATACCTCAGAAGCTGAGCATCCAAATCTGTCTGGAAATGACGAGGTCCTCCTAGCAGTTATGCATCTGTTCTTGTGGGGTTTGAGTCGTAATTTCTGGAGGATCCGAAAAATTTTGGATTTCAGGGATTTTGATTTCTTGAGAATTGAAACTCGGGGGTGTGATTCGAATCTGATCAAAAGTGGGTAAAGTTTCAGGAGGATCGAGAAATGATAAAAGTTGGATTTGGGTAAGACCCGTTTAGCTTTGAGTTTGAAGTTGAAGTTCTTGGCTTTGGCTCGAACACTGAGTGTCCATGGCCGTCGCCGATCTGCTTGCATAGTTAGCAGAACAAGCGCAGGACCAAATGGGATTGAAATGTCAAATCATGAAATACTGTGTCAGAGCTAGACTAGCCGTTGCATTCATGGGTTTTCTCAATATTTGAACGGACGGGTTGACGGGTCGGAGTCAGAACTTGGGTTCCGGGCCAATCCTTTTCTTCCATTGCGACTTTATTTTGCTTCCAAAATTTAAGAGTGATGTTAGGTACATAGGCCTCATTTTTCTTGTTTATTGGTTTTAGGATTTTAGTAACTGCTCAAGTAAATTGCTTTAAGTTCTACTATTTTTTTTGGAAACAAGAAAATCAAAATTTATATTTTCTAAAATAAAATATGTTAGTTTCACAAGTGAATTATAATATTTTACTTCATTTGTTGGTATATTTTGAATTAAATAATTGAATGTCCATCGGAAAATAACAAATTTATTTGCTTAAATAAAATTTTCTTATAAAAAATTATTGGAATTTTGATGGAATCACTAGTTTAGCGGCAAGACAATTAGTTTATCGCGGGATAGAACATATAACTATGCTACGACAAAAATTAAGAAAATCATGAATATAAGGTAAAATAATTTTAGTATCGTTGAAGATACTTTGATCTCCTCCTCCTCGGAGTTTAGGACATCTAAAGACTAAAAACAGCCTCGAGAATTTGCAATTAGGCTTCGTCTACAAACTGCCAACCTCAACACGTGGCAATAAATTCTTAAAAATTGTGTCAACAAGCTGCATCAACAACGATAGTGACGCTACTGCTTTGCTGGCCGACTCCGTTTTCTGGCGCCTGAGCCCCAGCCGCCGTGCTTTCATCAGCCACCCGTGAAGAAGCCGGAGGTTCGAGCAACGAATGCCGACAATTTGGGCACGATGAATGGGACGCGAGCCATTTGTCTATACACTTGACATGGAAACCATGACTACACTTTGGCAGCACCCTTATCTTCTCTCCATCGACAAAATCCCCTAGACAAATTGGACATTCAGTGGACATAAAATTGCCTCCTGACCCGTAAACCGCTACCGGAATCTTTTGTAGGGTCCGCTTTTTGACTCCGGTGGTGGCGAACCGTGCCGCAGCTTGCTCCGGCGTCTCAGTGCCAAACCTACCGGTACACCTTAATGCACAACGTACCATTGAATTCAACCCCAATGCACAAATTAGTGCACACAGTAAAGCTGCTAGTATAATCACCATATTCGTGTCGAATTTTGTTTCACTAATGTAAGCATCGTCTGGCTTCTTGCCTGTCACTGGCGGCATGCTCGGCTCGGCATCAAGAAGACGGCGTAAATTAACCATGGTATGAGGAAAGATACTGTAATAATAATATCTCAAGATTTTTGAAGATAGTTTTCAAGGACGAGAGTGTTTGATGTTTTTTCTTTGAGGTGTGCTGATATTGTGTCGTGAAGTCTCCAAGTAGACAAAGACGTTTGAAGGAGAATATTTTCGGGCTTCGGATAAGAAGAAAGAGAGTGTAACTTGTTGTGAGGATCAGGGTAGTGGTTATCTGAATTGGGGGAACCTTTTGGCCCTGCAGGATTCGGGTTTATTAATCAGAAATGGTCCTCCCTTTGCGACCGAAACCTAAAAAATAAAAACAATAATTTGCCAAATTCTACTGTGATGAACATCTATTTATTATGGTGGAGAGGGTTAAAAAGCCAACATATTCTTCGAAATCAATAAAGGTGAAAGTGGGATTTGTAATTGTGACAGATCTGCCTACTTAATCATGATTAAACGTTAATAAATTTGAAAAATCCTAGTACCAAATCCTTTGATTGTACCACTTGTTACGTGTACAAGTACTTCCGGCCTGTTTCCCGGGAAAAACCAGTACTGAGTCGGGTATTTGGTATCTGAGGTTCAGGTTGGAACGTGTAGTGGGATTTGTAGTTGTAACTGCTTTATTTGATGTGATTTACTTTCTGACATTAGATCAAGTAAATGGAGCTGCTTTGTTAAGGGGGAAAATATCAGGTTGATAAAAAAAAAAAAAAGAAAAAAAAAAGAATAAAAATAAAAATAAAATCAAGTTGATAGTTTGCAGTGTAAAAAATTATCTTTCTAATTAAAATCACTTTTCTGTGTGCATCTTTTTTATTAAATCAGTTTTCTGGGTTAGTGGCAAAAACTATCTCCATTATACCTGTAAAGCAACCTGTTGTGTTAACCTTTTTGTCAATTTATTAAAAAAATTAAATTAAAGAACATTAAACAAATCACAACTTTTTTAGGTAGTCGTCTAGATCGATCTTCCAGATTTTTCCTCGTATTTGTTGGGATTTACAGTGGGTACAAAATGCTTGTATGAGAAGCATTCTTCAGTTCATTCATCTTGGGAGACGTGACACAAATGACTAATCTTGTTGATTAGTGATTTCTTTTTCACAAGATTAAGACAAGTAGAAATTTGCCAGTTATCTCCTTACCATAGGTTAAAAGAGCTTAGATTTGATTCACCGTATAAGCGCAATGGCAAGATGCCAAGATCATAATATGATATTAAAAGAATTTTTTATTTTTATTTTTAAAAATGAATATTTCATTCTTTATGTGGCACGATCTCATCATATTAAGTGTTTGTTTGAGAATTAATTTACACAATTTTTTTTTTTATAAATAAAATATAATAAAAATGCATATTTGATGGGTCAAACGTATGTGCAAGACTTAGAAGTCAATATAAGATTTTTGATGTGCCGAGTTTAAACTATAAACACAATTTTTAAAAGTTTTTGACAAATTATAAGAGTGCATTAAACTAAAGGAGTTAATCAAGTGATAATAAATTTTAAGAAAAGTGTTCGAGTAAAAACTAGTATAAATTTTAAGTTTGAAAACATGATAGTAAATCTTTTAAGATACTTAGACATTGTTTGCTAAAATTTATTTTAGAATAAATTATAATTTATTTGTTAATTAAAATATAATATGCGTTAAAAAAAATCTATTATTTAATTTTTTAAAAATAAATTGACAATATTATTATACTTAACGTATATACTTTTTTTTTTAAATTAATAAAAAAATAATTTTAAAATAATTAATTTTTAAAAATAAATTATAACCAATATCAAACAAGGACATAGGAAGTACAACATGTAATTTACTGTATTACCTAAACAAATAGTGACAGCCGGTAAATTAGTTTTGAATTCATGTTCTAGTACAGTAAAATCTAAATATGTTCTGCCTCAACCTGATTTTCTAGGCAAGGTAGCAGTTAAGTAGGGAGATCGAATTTTTGACAGCTGGGAGTTGGAAGAAATTAATCACATTAAAGTAGTAAACCTTAATAGTGAGATCCAGTTTAGGTGGAGAAGATGATGCCAGTTATTGGTGTGGGTGGGTTAAAGCAGCACCACGGCCGAGCGGGCGGTAGTCAATGGTTGTGACGTGTTTATCGCCTTATATTGGCCCCCACCATATTTACAACAGCGAGTGGGTTTGGTTTCTCTTACTTCATTGAGATTTGAACTTGACCTATTTACATTTTTAATGTCGTTAAAACGTGTAGTAAATAATTTTATTAAGAAATCTTAATTCTACTATTCATGATTTTTGGAAAATTGGAAAACATTTAATAGCATGTCCAAGTGAATATATATATATACACACACACACTCCTCTCGTCTCAAATTTATTGTAATATTTTAATTTTATATGAAATTTAAAAATTTTGTTGCTTGAATTCCTGCTCAAAACTTTAGAGGAAAACCAATAGTTCAAAAATACAAATTCAAACTTTATTACTCCTGTCGGTTTAGAAGGCCTCTTAGATGGTTACACGTGATTTGCAAAAAAGAAAAAAGGAATAGGTTTAATTAATATGTGGACTCATATGCTAAAAAAAATATATTTATAAGAAGGATAAAATATATATTTTAGAATTTTAAATTTACTAAAAAATAATGTTAATTTTTTTAAAACGTTTAAAAAAGACTAACGTTATAATATTAATGGGATGGAAGGGGTATATATATAAATCTTGAAGTCATATTTTCAATTCCATTCTTCATTATTTGCCAAGTATAACATCTTACGCAACAACAATTATACTGTGGATGTTATGGTAATTTTTTTTTTATTTAAAAGGTACAAAACTGTTGTCAAATATTTTGTCAACAATTGTACCCCTCTTCCACATAAATTTTAAAATTTTATTATATATATATATATATATATATATATATAAACATTAAATGTAATCTTGTCTTAAATGGAAAG
Organism: Pittosporum tobira; assembly: GCA_032359685.1. NCBI lineage: Eukaryota > Viridiplantae > Streptophyta > Magnoliopsida > Apiales > Pittosporaceae > Pittosporum > Pittosporum tobira. The sequence continues at coordinate 9,697 of JAUMHB010049211.1, forward strand.
AGCTTAATAAAGTGCTTGTTTTCATTTGGCGCCACTTAATACTTTCTTTAATCTATTTTAATTCAAAAGCAGCTTCTCAAGCAAGCTTCGATTTCTGTTCTCCCTAACGGCGAACGCAATTTGGTACATCACACTTCCTCCTGTCTTCTTTTTCTGATCGTCCACTAAATTCATATAAAATTAGTTACACATTCTCCCCATTTTCAATAAAGTTTTCATCTTTACTGATGAAAATGGGGGTTTCTTACTTACTGGCATATGTGTTGGTATAGTTCTTGTGTTTCTTAGATTTTTTTAAAAATGTTTTTCCCAGTTGATTGAGCTTGTCCTATGGAGTTATGCCCCTGATACCTAGCAAAAGAAAAAAAGGAATTCCCTCCGTTCCAAAAAAAGAAGAAGAAAAAGAGATGGTTTTCGAATTTTAAGGATTAATTTGAGAAATTCTAAAAATTTGAAATTGACGTGATTTGTTTTATGATCAGAAAGGACAATGTCTAAATGAGTGAATTTTTTTAGGTAGCTTACTACTTTCAAATTTGAATTGATTAAAATTTGATGAATTCATGTCAATTTGAAATTTAGGATTTTAGGTTTGATTTTAGGATTTCCAAGAACAATCTTTTTTTTTTTTTTTTTTCTGGGAACCGGGGAGTAATGACTTTACTTCAATTTATGTCTGAAGTACCCCTAATCTCGGTTATATACTTCATCTGTTCTGCAAAAGGAGTTCCATTTACAAAATTTGGGAATATTAAGGATTTGTTTAGTTTCATCTCTACCCCTAAAATAATATTGAATGTTTTAGTTTAATGGTAGTGACATGATAATGTCGTTGCACTCATAATAACTCGAGGACATTGATTTATACTATCATGAAAAAAGAGGTGCTCTTTTTTGTGGAACAAAAGAAATTTGAGAAATGGAGCTCTTTTTGTGGGACGTAGGGAGTAAATTGGTGAATTAGCTGGACAAATTCTAGTTGCTCCAACATTCTTGTTGATTCAGTTATGTTGGAATCTTTTAAATGCTGTTCATCCTGCTTGATTGCTCCTTTTTCGCATGTTTGATCATATGGGCATATATCCATACCCAGAGATATTTGTAGCTCGTTGATGCAGCATTCTGGGCATGTGCAGGTCAGAAGTTTATCTCTAGCGCCATATAATTAGACCCCCTCATATTCAATATTAAAGTGGACATATGTGTAATCACCTATATGCTACCACAAAGCAAAGTTTTTTAGGGACATAAAAGAAATTTCACATTCTAATTTGGTTAGAATTTTATCCAAGGATGATATAATGAGAATTATCTTAGATCATATTGATGATGGAGACACTGTGTAGTTGTGAGTTTCCTTCCTGTTAAATGGGTGATCTGTTTTTGATACCAACAATTGCTTTTCCTTCCTTTTATCGAAACAAAATAACAAATAAAACAGTATAGTGTAATATGCTACCGTCCTACAATTGTGCCACACAATCAAGTACTATTATGACATGCCATTCCATTAAGTTAAATTTATTGACATTTTTACTAGTGGATCCTTTCCTCAGGATTTTTTTTAACCATGAAGGGCAGAAACTTTGATACCAAATTTTCCTTGCCAACATTTGTTAAACGAGTGAACAGACTCACAGACAACCAAAGAAATGCTATTAATAGAGTGGGATTTGGCAGACTACTACTAATTCCCAATAAAATGCTACGCAGAAACCTGTTGGTTGAATTGATGGAAAGATGGAACTGTGAGAAGCAGGCTTTTGTACTTCTCCCCGGGGAAATTAAAATAAAGCTTATGGATGTCGCCGTGATTTTAGGATTACGTGTAATAGGTCAACCTGTAGTCCTCGATGCACCCTTTTCAATTTTAGAGATGGAATATGGTGCTGCTCTGTGGAATAGGAAAATCACAGTTGCGTCAATTCAGAAGAGACTAGACATTCTTGGTGAGGCAGATAATGAAGATTTTGTTAGGTGTTTCTTGTTATTTACATTTGGGATATTTCTATTTCCAAATGCAAACAGAAAGGTAGATTCCCGATATCTTTCTCTTCTCCACGATTTGGATAAAGCAAGTAGTTTTGCTTGGGGAGCAGCTGTCCTTGAGGATATTATAAACTGGTTATGCAGAAGAAAAAAGGAAAATGTACAATGCATAGGAGGTTGCCTCATTTTTCTCCAAGTAAGTTTAGCCTAATGAATTTTTTGCTTTATACTATTAATTTCCTTCCAAGGGTTTAATACTTGACAATTTTTGCACAAGAACTTGTTTGTTCTTAGTGTTCCAACATATAGTACGATTTTTTTCTTATTCAAATGTCATATTCCCCCTTTTCTCCAGCATAGAATTAGATTCCCTACAGGCTATCATAATCACTTAAAACGTCCCAATTCTGGCCTATTCCTTGTCAGGAATTAGCAGAATGCAAATTTCTGTGACGAGGGGGTGCTTGATTTGTCTCTGTTTTTCCTAATTTGCTGTCTTAATTTTGATATCTAAACCTAAATTATGTTATTGTGATGTGAACAGATATGGTCTTATGAGCATATTAATCTTGCTCAACCTAGTATTCTGAGTATCTTGACATTTCCCCGCATATGTCGATGGGGAAATATTAAGTCCTCCGAGCGCGGGAGGTTTAGTTTGAGGTTTCAGGAACTCAATATGAGTCAGGTATATGAAGTCGATTAGTATATACATTTGATCAGCATTATGAAAAACGTAATCATATACTTTTTATTTGTACTCTGCTTGGTTTTTAGGGGTAATGAGACTCTAGAAGTATTTGGTGCTAACAATTTTGTCCTTCATCAGATAGTCTGGGATCTTCAACTTACTCCCGAGGAGTCAGAAATTGATGTAATCAAAGAGATACCGGAGACACGGGCAGAAACGGCATATCATTCTATGTCAATTTCCTCTTTGACGAAGGGTTTGGTTGATAATGTGAGGTCTCCTCTCTCTATATATATAGGCTTGTATACAACAAACGGTACAATTGTTGGTTCTTTTGTTCAACAGGTGTATAACATAGGAAGTAAACCTGAAGGGGGGCAGGGGTTCATTGACATTGATGGTGAATCTGATATGGATTTAGAAGAAGAAGTACAAGGGCCACAGATAGATACTTCCAAACAACTGAGAGTATCGCCTAATTCATCAGTGGTATCAATAGACCGTGCTATATCTCCTCATACGTCACATGATGTGCTAAGGGAGCCAAGAGAACAAGGGAAGCATCCATGGGTAACACAAGGCACTTCCACAATCATTTTGATTAGTGTGAGTTGATGTTTCTGATTTTCCCTTCTCTCTTGCCCAATATCTATTTAAGAGTGATTGTTTTTTATGTTTATTTATATTTTTTCCGCCAAGGATGACGAGAATGACTTAACAAATCAAGTTTTGAAAGAGCCAAATGAGTTGAAGGAGGAGAATGCTGGTCTCAGGAAGGAAGTTGTGTATCTGAAAAGGCAACTTCTGTTGGGCTCAAAGTCAGAAGAGCAGAATGTACAATTGAGGAAGGAAGTTGAGTGTCTAAAAAAGCAACTTCTGTTGACTTCAAAGTCAGAAGAGCAGAGTGTAGAATTGAGGAAGGAAGTTGATTATCTGAAAAAGCAACTTTTGTTGAGCTCAAAATCAGAAGAGCAGAATGTAGAGTTGAGGAAGGAAGTGGAGGAGTTGAGAAGAAGTCAAAGTTCATCTGCTTATCTTGTGGCTCGTCTGGAAAGGATTGTTTTAGAAGAGAATGTAAATACAGCAGGAGAAAAAACTACAAAAAGTGGTAAATATAAGTTGTTTCTTCCTAGTGTGAGTTTTTATTATGACATATGGCTTTCATATCTTTGGTTCTATCTTTGTTCTTCATCTTCCTTTTGACCTTTTGACAGGAGATTTTGAGTTCCAACAATCGACGTAATCCACTATCGCCGTAGTTGAATCTCTCTTATAATTAAAAGCACTGTAGATAACTTGACATGAAAAGCTACTGCACAGAATTATGTACAGAGAGCATCACAGGCAGGTAAGGGCCGTAAGGCTGCAACACTCTACATGCAGAGATTTTTGTATATATTAAAAAAAAAACATAAAATCTTAAAGGAAGTTTCACTGCCATTTGAAGTTTCTCTAGCGTTTTACTGGCATAAGCAAATCTCTTCCCACTTCTGTGTGATTCTACCCTCCTTTTTGGTTGTTATGAATTTTGTTTATACCCCTCTTATATTTCCTTCGCAGTTGTTCTTTTACCATCCATTTTATATCGCTGCTCTGGTAACCCTGTTTTTTAAAGTTCTTTTTCAATTGATGTCTACGCTTAAAAATACTCGGTATTAAAGCTTAACTTTTTTCCTTGTATATTGTTTATAATCATGGGTGGTTCTCAATATTGCGTACGTCCTATGCTCCTGCTTACGTGGTTAGTGATCTGCTAAAAATATGGCAATGGCATATATGAGAGGGGAGGTACCTAAAATTCTGGTAGCAAAGAGTTTGAAGTCCCGTCATCAATGTTTGACTGTAAGCGACATAAATTATAACTCGTAAATTCATAAGCATCTTCAGTTTGCTAAATTAAATAAAATTGCTAGATATATTTACGTGCGGCAAGATAAGTACTCTTTATAATATATATTATGGAAGAAGATCGATAATTATAACATGTAACCACCAAATTCCAAGCCATATATATACAATAAGTGGAAAACGATGACATGACCACGACCATGGACACTAAGAAACAAGAAGAGATTGGCAGGGGTACTCCCGACTCCTCTGATGGATGGATCAACACCGTTCCCCAATCTTTATTTAGAAAAAAAAAAAAAAAAAACCTTTATTGTCTCGCTAGTTGCTATATGTGTATATATATAGATGGGCAGACAGATCTTAGCAGCAGCAGTAATATAAAATCTATTCTGTCCATTAGCACGAACTGGCTTTCACACCACCCTGCAAATAGCAAGTCAAACAACAAAAGATAAGACTCACCCCCACAAAAGTAATACTTCTAAATAATAAGATTGTGTGTGTGTACATACACATATATATGTATGTATGTATTTTTTACTCACTCTGTCCACAAAAGAATGAGCTCAGGTATCATTTTCCTTGTCCAAAAAAGAATGACTTAATCTACCATTTTTAGTTTGTAATTACTTTCTTACCCTCATTTTATGTCACATCAAAACTCTCTTTTTCTCTCTTTATCATTATAAAATAAATTTGTAAAGATAATTTTATCAAAAAAATATACTCTCTCTTAAAAAGTTAATTTCCTTAATTTGCGTACTTTATTCATTTTAGTCGTCTTTTTGTGGACGGAGGGAGTATTATGTATGATATTTATAGGTGATCAAGTTTGTATATACGTGTTGCAGTCGGTGGAAGGGCTGATCTTGTAAGGAATGTTGACACCGCACTTTCCGGGGAGGCCACCGGCAACCCCATAGTTGATACCCTTGGTGCCTCCTGCAATTGACTTGAGGCATCTGCAGGTGGTCTGGCGGTCAAGCCTGGTCCGTGCAATTCCGTTAAGATTCCTAATCCCGCCGCAGCACCCTGGCGGTAGTGGAGCGGTACCCTTTAGGTAGCCTAGGCACTGCCCCAATGCGTTGCCCACCTGACCGCATGTTATTACTGCCTCGACATGGGGTGTCACCACCACCATGCACATAAGCACCGCCGCCAATACACCCACCTTTGAAACAACCATTGCCATTCTTGGAAACGTGTTCTTACTTTTACTCAAAGATGATTTTGTCAGACTAGCTAGTAGCCACTTAGTATATTTTGTTTCACTTGAGTGAGTGTATAAGGTTGTGCGTAGGGTTTATATAGGAGAAATCCTGAGCCGTGGGCGTTGAATGTGAAAAGAGAGCTGAGATACAATTAGTAAGTTAGTTGGTCGTTGTGGGTTAATATTAAATTCGGTACTCGTATGATAGATTAGCAGCGTTACATTTCCTATTCAGGATATATTACGTGTATGAACTCCCCATATGCATTCGCTAATGGGTCCCACCGAATGGTACGTACATCGATCTTGATCATTGATCATGGGTCGATGATTGTAGGACTTTATTGCGTTTGTCTGAGAATTAGTTGCATGTTAATGTTTACCTCCATTTTTAAATAAATATATTTTTAACATGGATTAAGAAAATTAATTATTATTTTATTAGTATGAGCAGAATATTTGAAAAAAATATTTATTAGAAAAATAAAAAAGAACGAAATTAAGAAAACAGGTCTTTGACTTTTACCTTGAAATCTAAAATAACAATCAAATTGAAACATTTATTTTCTTAAAAAAAATAATTATTTAAGAATGAATGGAGTATTTGACATCCATTGTTGATCGATATATATTAATGACTAGGATTTTGTTCTCTGAGAGCTAGTTGTTGATGCTATTTGATATCTACCATTGCTGTTTAATTTGTTTCTTTATGCTCCCCATTTCAAAATATTTGGATAAATGAATTTGTAATTTGTTCCAAAATACATGAGAAAAACAATTATAGCTAGATCATATACTACCTCTCCCTAAAATCCCTATACATCTCTCCACAATTATCAAACCATGACTCACTACATAATATTTATGTACAATTATTATAATTTATTTTGCTTTTATATTTTGCAATTTATCTAAATGATGTTTGTTAAAAATGTCTAAAAATAAATACAAGTAAAAATCCATGTGGATAATATATATATAGTGAGTCGTAGTGATTCTTGACTCAAATAGATAAACGTTATTCTTAATTATTAAACTTCTTAGTAAAAATATTCTTATATTTTAGAATGGAGGAAGTAAATATCTAAATACAATTATTTAAGAATATTTTGTATGGATACATATATCAAGTGCTCGTATTATTGAAATACAAGTATCTACTGTCATAAATAAATATCTGCCCAGTATTTATCGTTCTACCCTTCTTTGTAGTTCTAATCGGATTTTGATTATGGCCTTCTTGTATTTCCTACTCGAATCTCAATCGTTCTTTACTTTTCTTTTTTTTTGTCGAATAGGAGCGTTCTCAATCTTTCTTTGCCATCCATTTTCCTCTGCTTAGGTGCACCATGTTTTAAAATTCTTTTACAGTCGATGCTTAAAATTATTAAAGCTGACTATTTTCCTTGGATAT
>JAUMHB010049222.1:0-16852 GCA_032359685.1 Pittosporum tobira
TGATTTTCAGGGTCCCGAGCAAAATGCATTGGGTAATTTGCTAGTGTTATGTCTTTTAGGAGGCTTATTTGCAGGGGCTGCTCTTGATTGGTTGTGGCTTATTGGTAATGGCAGCTTTTAAAGAAAGTTGTCTAGACGGATTGGTATATATCAATCTTTACGAAGTGCAGCTTGTTATCATTTATTTGTGAAGTGGTTTACATTTTAGTCTTGTCTAACTTGCATATGAGAAGTTGCTTTGAATTATTAGAATTTGCTTTCTTGATATGTTTTTTTTTCCATGTCTACATGTATTATATAAGCTTTTTATAACTTCATATTGGATATTTTTCAAATTATAAGGGCACTTGTCCTCAAAATTTTAAAAATCACACTTCTGTAAATTTGGATGGAGGAAGTAGGGAGTAGGTTTTCCCGGTCATCAACAGGATACACAGTTCACTACCCATACTAAGCAAAAGTAAACTCAACTTCTTCCTAGGATAAATTTTTTGGGTATTCGTTCTTGCAATGTCAAAATTTATAGGAGTTATACTATATCCTCCGACTATACAGTTAGATTAAACTATTTTTATCTAGTTGTTTTTAAGGTAATGGTTAAAACTAGTAATACAACTCATAGTAATTCCAAAGTATTTTTAATTTTAGAGCCAAGAAAATATCAAATATTATCCTATAGCGAATCGGAAAACCCACTTAAAAAGTTTCACACCTTTTGCATTTTCCAGTGGAACAGTGGAATCAATGTACCGATCATAAGTGACCAAAAAGAAAGGAACATAATTGCAAATGTGAGAAGTTCGGACTTGGAGAATCTGATTGTGAATTTTTAGACAGTTTTTTTATTATGAGTCCCAATACTAAATTTAACTTATCAAATAAAAAATAATTAAATAAAAATAAGTTAATCCGAATTTATAGTCGAAATACATAGCACGACTTATTCAATTATATACTTGTAAAAATCTCCTCCATAGTAGGACTCCTAAAAAAAAAAGAACACATACTAAAAACCAAAATTAAGCACCACAGTGTTGGCAGTGGGGTAAAGAAATCCCCAAGTATCCGTTTCCAAACGAGAACAAAAAGTAGGAGGATCATCAATGAAAGAAAAGTAAATTCGCCGAGTAGTTTTTTGGAAAGGCATGCTTCAACAGAATGAGATGTTAATTGGCAATATAAATATGAAGCCACAATTTTTTATTTTTTTTATTTTTTTTTATCATTTATCAATTTTCTTTTATTGAAAAAGGGATTTCCATTTCTTTCTATTATAATATACTTAACTAAACACAAAAAAGAAAAATATATCTTAAATATTTAAATAAATTTAATAGAAACGGATGGAAATAAACTTCTAACAAATGTAACTCATCGGTAGACTCCATAGGGGCGAGGCTCCAAATAAACTTGCACATGATTTATTAGTTCATGGCTACGTATTCTTAAAATTTTCGTATAAATTTGATTATTCTTGTTTAAATTGATTTAAAACTTAAATTTGGTTGACTTTCATCGAAATTTAATAATTATATAAGATCTTACGGTTAATATTGGGCTAACATCCGTTGATTTCGTCAAAGTGATCCAATCCGTTGATTTTAGATCCTACGGTTAATATTGGGCTATCATCGCGTTAAAAATTATATAAGATCGCGAGAAAATTTATCTGCACTAAAAAAAATTGCATGATGATCGCGCTAAAAATTTTAGCATGTACACCATGGTCGGGAATCGAACCTTCTCGTGTCACCTCCCCTTTGACCAACAATACTGGTCTTCTATTCTTGTCATAATCCTAACAAGAATTATATATATTATAAACGTTGTACGCGACCAAAAAAATACCGTGATGACCGCACCAAAAATTATAGGGCGTACCATGGCCTGGAATCAAACCCTCATCTCCTAGTGTCACCGACCCTTTGACCAACACTGTTGGCCTTGTGTTTGTGATTTACTTGTATCAATATATTGTATGTATCATATTTTTGACTTACGCGCACAAAAAAAATTACCCAAACCACATCTATATTCACTTGTAAATTGTTCCTTGTTCCCATATCTATTTCGCCCGTCCTTATCAACAATGTCTCTCTTTCTTCCAATTCCTTTAAATATATTTTTGATATGGATTAATTACAAGTTTCAACACATAGTTTTACTATCATAGTTCCAAGTGCTTCAATTTGGTAAGATCTTTATCTTGTAAATATGGATGATTTTTTTAGAAATCAAACATATTATTCTTTGCTTGAATCAGTAGAAGAAGTAAATGATTTGGGGGATGATGTTTCTAGTCATAATACTTCTGAAATTCCTTATATTGGTCAAATTTTTCCTAGTTTAGAAGAAGTAGAAAGATTCTATGAAACATGTTGGAAGTAATGAGTATTGTTCTAGATTATACCAGTGTCGTAAGTCTGGATCTTTAGTTCATGTGCCGATATGTGTTGGTGATGATGTCAAAGAAGCGGGTAGTACTAAGGTCAGGAGGAAGAGAGACTTTATAGAACGAACTGGGTGTAACCAAAATGTATGTTGTTCATGATAAGAAAAATGATAATTGGCGTGTGTCGACTCTATAATTGAATCATAATCATGTTTTAATATCACCGAGCAAAGTGTCTTTGATTCAAACACATAAGAATATAACTGACACGCATCAAAATATTTTTGCTAATTTGGATTATGCAGGGGTGGGTCCAAGTGGGATAGTGAAGTATTTTAGTGTATTGAATGGCGGACGTCGAAATGTTAATTTTTCTACATCAGATGTGAAGAATAATCTTATGGTTACACGTAAAAATCCTTCAAAATCCAGTGATGCACAATCCGCTGTTGATTACTTAAAAAAACTTGAGCGTGATAGTTCCAATAAGTTCTTCTTTCCTGTTAGACGAAAGAGGATAATCATATAGAGAGTATTATGTGGATTGACTATAGGTCAATAATTGCTTATGAAAATTTTGGCTATGTAGTTACATTTGACACTACATATCGAACCAATAAGTATTATATGCCTTTTGGTCCTTTCACTGGTGTGAATCATCATTATTATTCTATTTTGTTTGGATTTGCACTACTAGGGGACGAGACAAATGATACATTTGTTTGGTTATTTGAGAATTGGTTTCAAGCTATGAACAATAAACTCTAAAAACTATTATCACTGACCAAGATCGGGCTATGGAAAATGCAATTGCATTAGTTTTTCTAGATACTCTTCACGCACTGTGCACTTGACATATAAGTAACAAATTCCCTGATAAACTTCATAGCCTATATGCCACTTATGCTACTTTTAAAGATGACTTCAATACATGTGTGTACAAATCACAAACGATTCAAGAGTTTGAGAATCATTGGGCTAATCTAATGGACACATACAATTTATATGCGCATGAGTGGTTACAAGGTTTTTATCAAGTGAAAGATAAATGGATTGGGGCATATTCAATTATTTTTTTGCAGCAGGTATGACTGCTACTTCAAGGAGGGAGGGAATGAATAGTTTTTTTTGATGAGTATGTTTATCCCTCAACCGGCATTAAGAATTTTTTTGTAAATTCTCAAAAAACTCTTGAAAAATAGTATTTGAGGGAAATACATGATGATTATGTGGCTGCAAACCAAAAAAAAAAATTGTTGTACAAACAACCAATGGAAATTCACGATGAGCAAGTTTATACAAAGAAAATGTTCAGACGTTTTAACTACAGTTAGAGAAGGCTCAAAATTATTGTGTTGATCTAGTTCCTCCCTTATCAAATAATGAGGTGAGTATGTATATGGTTTTCGACCCATGTATAGATGAGAATGTGAGGAGATCATATTTTCTTGTTAAGTGGCAAGGGGTAATTAGTTATAGTTGTCAACTATTTGAGCATTTAGGTATGTCTTGTGGACATTTACTCTGATATTTAATAAACAATTCTTATCGTGAATTACCTAGTGAGTTGATACACAACCGCTGGCGAAGGGATGCAAATAAAGGTCACGTTGAATATACATGCGCTTCACAAAGGGTTGTAGATGCACTTGAAACACAAAGAGGTCGGTATAATCATCTTTGCAAGTTGTTACTTGGTTTAACTTTGGATGGATCATTAACAATAGAAGGTACAAAATACCTTGAAGGTGTTAGTCAGAGGGAAAAATATGAAGTCAAAAGGTACAAAAAATATGAAGGTGGACGTCTAATGTTGATAATGAAGAAGAAGGATTCGCGAATAATGAAGATGATGTGCCTGAGTCACCTCTGATCGATCCAGTATCTGTCCAAACAAAAGGACAGAAAAGAGCTACAAGGATCAAAAGTGGAATTGAAGAATCATCCAGACAAAAACCATTAAGAAAATGTGTTATTTGTAATGCTATGACTAATCACGACAAACACAATCATTATAAAGCATTGGGACTTGAAGACCCTAAAATTAATTTCTAGTTTGATAAAGTTGTAATTGCGTAATTGTTTAATAATTTGCATAATGTGTATTAATTTAATTTTAATGTAAGGGGCAATTTTCTTGTATAAATTTAATTTTAATGTGGAGTTTCATCTACACAATTAATATTGCATAAATTATATTTATAATTTTCAAAAGTGGAATTTAATAATTTAATTTTACTTTAATTTTAATTTGGAGTTTCATGTATACAATTCATTTGAATTAGGAAGAAATTAAAAAAAAATTAACTTTACCATAATATATGGTTATGCAGAGAGTTCACTTCAAATTACAAAAATGCGCAACAAAAATTAGCATATATACCCTAAAAATAATGCGCATTGGGGGGCCTCGGATTCGAACTTCTGACCTCAAAAGCTAAGGTACTGTCCTTTACGATTTGTACTTGTACCAACTCTATTGGTCATCAGTTTTCCACATTAGCGTAGAAAACTCTTCTTATATATATATATTATATTAATTTGTGAGTGCTACAACTACTACGCGTAGGCGCTAAAAATTATATCACGTAGAGGATTTGAATCCCTAAACACTTTTCCCGTACTTTAACTTCCTTACTTTGACCAACTCGGTTATGTGTGATTTCTGCTTTTATTATAACATTTAAATAAATATCATTATTAAAAATATTTACACATATGCCATTTTGTTAACAAACAAACAAACATACAACAACAATTCATTTTGAATTCAAAAAATATACTCTCTCCGTCCTAAAATAAATGCAATGCTTACCTTTTTTATAGTTGTGATTATCACATCTTTATTTTTTTAGATCATGTGATTATCGCATCTTCATTAAGAATATATCTAATATAATAATTAAAAAATATAATAATACTAATATTAATACTAAACGAATTATAGTAATAATACTAACAAGTACAACGGCAAGTGGTCGAATAAAATTAACGAATTTAGTTAGTTTTTTTTATCAACGTATCAGATTAGAATTATCCAAAAATTCTAATAGTTGTACATTGTCCTCTACTTATATCTACCAAACTAATGAATGTGTCTATATATAGTTAAGTCTGAGTAGATTGTGGCATATGTATCTACTTGATTATATATTGACTCGACAATATCGCATAAAAATTGAAAATCTGATATTTGTATAAGTTTCAGGGGAAAAAAAAAAGAATTTTTTTAGGATTCGTTTTGACATACTTTTTGAAATTAATTAAATAAATTGAGCCAGTTAATCTTTAGATTAGGAGGAACACCACTTTTGACTGATAAAAATACTAATAAATTGAAAAGAAAAGGAGATAATATTCGAAAATCACAGATCTAAGGTCCAACATAAGAAGATCATCATCCAACGAAAGGGCCTTTTCTAATGGTAACATGGGCAATACTGTCTTAGGAAAGTGCAAACTTACATCAAGAATAAAGAGTACTCGAAAGTCTAAAGTCCGAGTGTACTCACAAGCACACTAATTAAGGTGCCACAATCTACCCGCTACTTAAACTGGATAATGACAGATTAAGAAGTTCAAGTGAAAGACAACATAAATAGAAAATAAATTAGGAAATTCTCATAAATATTCTCATAAATAAGCATGAGAGTCATGTCGAAAATAATGGTATGGTAATAAAAAGAAATCATACATTCAGCGACGTTTTTGTCACATCTGATAATCTCCGTCAAGTTAGTAATCAATAATTACAACTTGACATCTAGTACGTTGTATGCCAACTTCGCACATATAGCGTAAAAGTTGATCAAATGTTTGCCTTTAACGACGATGAAAGGTACGTGCAGCTCTTTCTTGCTTGGCGTCCCTCATCTTGATTACCCTGCAAATTTGTAACAGCAAAGAACCATGGCATGCCGCAACCTGTAGGGAAAAAAAAAATGAAGTAGGTTGCAGCTTTTTAATTCCCTTTGGCATGAACTGTATAATGATAAATAATTCAGTGGTATTGGTGGACCGTGGATCAGTTCATGCGAATGTGCCCGTTTCAAGCAATTGGGCTGCTTGGTTTCTGCAATGTGCCACAGTAACCATTTGGGTTAAACTTTATTGCACATGCATGATTTGTACAAAGAGATCCATAAAATGAAGATTACACAATATTTCAGAAATAATGTATCCTCCAACTGCGTTCACCCGAATTTAAACTGATTGTGAGACAAATTATGCAATTGCCCACAGTTATCTGGAAAATTACACCATGCCACTGTGAGTAGCATAATCCGAGAATAAAGAACCAATTCTTATTAATTTACTAATTAACTAGTTCCGTCGTGGCCACAGCTATGGGAAGTATTAATGCATGAGAGAGGCACATCCTTTTACTGGACATGAACTTTATTATCAAAACTAATTCTGCGTTATTAGTGGACCGTGGATGACCTTCCAAGCTATTGGGCTTCCTTCCAACTTCAATGGTGAGCTAAACAGTCCTGTGCCCCTGCAGAAATTGTGCCAAGCCACCAACATGACAGAAACTGTCATGTTTTTCAAAACAGCAGTGTTTTCGACCATCGTTATTCGATTGGGGAGCTCTATTTTTACGAATGCTTTCAGAATTCCACAATGTCTCATCTCACATTGGCTTTAATTCTCATCTGGATTTCAACAATAAAGTTGATCAAATTGGTAAAAAGTCAACAAACAAAAACCGCCAATGGCAATCTACAGGAAGAAAAATTAGGGAGTTTTCAATGCATGAATTTAACAGGTTGCAGCTTTTTAATACCCTTTACCATGAAGTATGTAATGAGAATAAAGTTCTGGTATTGGAGGAACGTGGATCACTTCATGCAAATGGTCCACAAGTTTCATGCTATTGAGCTGCTTGTGGCACGCTAACCATCTAGATGAAAACTTGACTAACAAACACACCAGCCAAACTTGTGCCAAGCTACCCATAAAATTTTCAGATTTTCATGTCGGCCCGAGAATATCAAATGTTATTGACAAAACATACAGGAAAATTTGTATTATTATGAATCTATTAAGAAAAATAAAAATTGCGAACTTGCATCTATTAAAAATTGAACATGCAAAAGATATTTAACGGTAAATATCTTCTGTCACTATCTTTTTAGGCGTCCACCAAAAATTTCTGATTTTTCTATGGAGTTTTGAGCTCATGATGACATGATGTCCTAATTTAAGAAATTTTATCGCAATGCCCACTACTATTTGAGCAACCCCTTAGGGTTGAACGTGCATACTTGAACGATTTTCTTGTCATGTTTTTGAAAGCAAACAGCGATTATGGCTCTATTTGGCACAACTTATAAAAAATTTATCCTACAAAGTTATATTTTTTTTAGTTTTTTTATTTTATTCATAAAAAGTTTGTACCTTATTTATAGCTTTTAAAAAAGATGATTCTATTTAAAACCTGTTCCAAACAGTCCCTTAGTTTGATAATTAAGCTTCTTAATTTACCAATTAACCGCCACTTACAGTCCCAAAGAATACATACTGTGACTCATTCAGAAAAATTAAATGGGCATCTCTTTTTGGTTTGCATAGAGCTTTTCCTGTAAATTGGTAGCAGGAAACAAACACTGCCTATTGCAACCCGTACGAAGAAATATTAGTGCATGAAATAGGTACAGTTATTTCACAGACAAGAACTAACAATGAAAAATAATTATGTGGACTTTCGGATCACTTTGCCCATAATTTCCAAGCTATTGGGCTTCTTGTTTACCTGGCTGGTGAGCTAAACAGTTTGTACACCTGTACTAACCCAAGAAAAAAGTACTGTACACCTGCAGAATTTGTACCAGATCCATAAACATGCAGTTTTTTTCTATCGGCCCGAACTCCGAACTTGGAATATGGTCAAGACAAAATGCATTAACAACAAAACTGTATTATTATATACTAGTATTTTGAAAATTGATAAGCGGGTTTAGATGTTATTATAAAAATTTAGCGAAAATAATCAAATATAAAAAAGAATTAAAACTATTTAATCACTGTTTAAGAGTTTTAGAACACACTCCGTTTAAAATTAAACATGCATAGTAGAATGATCTTCCCGGCATACTTCCCCAAACAGCAGTTCGGCCATCATTTATGAATTCATAATTCAAAAGACTTAAATTTATACTGTTTTACAAATATTTTAAAAATTAGAATAAAGGGGAATGAGTAACTGTGTACATGAATTAGAGAAAGAAAAAACACTGGTGCGTACACATGCACACACTTCCAATTTCCTCAGCACCTCAAATTGCATATCCGGAAGTTTTATCTTTACACTTGGGATATGAATTTATTAAAACTGATTTTGTACTTATTTATGTACCCCAAAAAAAAAATTAAAATTGTACTTATTTGATAGTAATTTATTGAATATTTAGAAATTGTAATAAAATAAAAAAATTATATTTGATAGAATAAATATAAATTTAAAAATTAAATTTATAATTTTAATTTAATTTCAACAAAAATTTAAAATTAAATTTAAATTAGAAACCACGAATAACATATGCCGAACAAGTCCTTATACTAGCAAACTGCATTTGCAAACTGAACTACAAAAACAGAACATCAGAGTAATCTCTCATGACTGAAAATCGAATACATATTCGAATCAGAAAATCATTTACCACTAATTAAACCGAATCAAAAATTGCTTATTCAAACAAAAAATAACAAAAATTCTGTGCTGTTACAAATTAGCCCCTGATTACATTAAGGATCAAGAAACCATATATATCTTCTGCAGAATTCATAACCATACTCAAATTGCAATGTTTCGTTTATCATTCTTGCTATATATAGATTTACAATATGTATTTATAGTAATTATTAAAGCTGACAATCCTAATTTGTGTCAATCTCTTAAAATTCCACTTGTTTCTATTTACATCCTATAGATATTGTAGTACTATATACACACGCAAACGGCAGACTGGTCTTCTACTTTACATCATCACGCCCACTGCAACGCCCAAACCCTAACTGTCCCCACTACTCTGTCACGTTTTCTTATCAATTTCCCGAGGAAGTTTCAGTCTTTCCGGGAAAATAACAAACCCAAATGGCTAAAAAAGAGTACTTGCCGGACCACCTCCGCTGCAACCGCACCGACGGCCGTACATGGCGGTGCAACCGCCCTGTCTGGGAGGACAAGAAGCTCTGCGAGATTCATTACATTCAGGGCCAACACCGAGCTAAGAAGCAGAAAGTGCCCGAATCACTCAAAATCGAAAGAAAGCTCAAGTCCAAGAATACCCAGAATCAAGAAATTAGGGCAAAGCGAAATCAAGAAATTAGGGCAACGCAAAATCAAGAAACTGGGGCAAAACAAAGTCAAGAAATTTGGGCAAAGCAAAAGGAGAAAGAGGTTGTGACACTGAAGGAGAAAGAGACATTGAAGCGGAAGCAATCGGTTGGGGAGGCGTTGGACGAGACATTGAAGAAGATTAAGCTCAAGAGAGGTGATTTACAGTTGGAATTGATTAGGGAATTCTTGAAAAGACAAGTCGAGAAGAAGAAAGAAAAAGAATTGGTGGAAATCGAAAAAGAAATGAAAGAGTTGCCAAATGGGGTGATTTCGATAACCCCGTCGCCATCCCCACAAGAATTCAACAATGCAGGTCCTTATAATGTTAAAGTGGGATTGAGTTGTAGTTCAATTCAGCAGAGGCATTTTAGGTCAAAGAATATTGAGCCGGTGCCTATTAGTACAATGCAGGTTGTTTTCTTTAGCCATTTTGTTTTGGTTTGTGTAAAGAATGAATCTTTATGTTGTTGTGAATCAATTTTATTTGGGTTTTTGCTTAGATTTTACCTTGTGTACGAGACACGGCAAAATTGAAAAAAGTGAAGAGGGGAAAATGCCACTGGTGTCGAAGAAGTAGTTATGTGACGCTGATTAAGTGTGGAAGTTGCAGAAAACAATTCTTTTGTGTAGATTGTATAGAAGAAAGGTTTGTTTACTCTCACTTTAGTTTTAGTTTGATAGAAATGATATGTGATGTTGGGAACCAACTTTGAAACTTAAATTTGAATTTTTCATGTTAATTCAGGTACAGTGAATTGATCAGCATTTGTTAAACCAAATAAACTTCTATTTACTTACGAGTTTTGATTGGCTAGCTGTGTTATGAAAATGGAGAAACAAGAGATTGAGGCAAACATTAGATTAATCATTATTTTAGGTGTTTTTCTTTCAAATAATGGTTGGGATGTTTAGAATTGGTTGTGTGTTTTGCTTCCCACCAGTATCTTGTATACACCATGTATCCAGAGTTGTCACACCTTTTTGGCGCGGTGTCTTGCTTTTAGTAATTTTTTGCACTTCAACTCAACTGCACCTTTTGTCCCAAATTAGCTGGGGTAGTAGAGTGAAAAATGACATCATTAGAGCCATTTTCCATTCTCTAGGTAAAATATTGAACTCAATAATGACTATTAAGTAAAGAACTTCAGGTAGATAATTAAGAACTCCACTGTTGTAAACTATGTGTTATTCTTGTGATGACGACTGGACTAATTTTTTGGTAATTCAAAAGCTAAAGGAGTATGTAGAACTTCATGTGCAATTTGTAGCTGTTATCTCACATGAATTAGAGCCTTGCAAATGTGAACTCCTTGTACTGTAAATTAACTTTTGACTTTTCATTGTTTCAGGTGTTTTGACAAGGAAGAAGTTAAGACATCTTGTCCAATTTGTCGTGGAACTTGCAGCTGCAAAGCTTGCTCGACCAGTCAATCTAAAGACATTAAAAATAAGGTCAAATATCAGAGTTGACTTAACTGTGAAAATAGGAGTTGCGTATTTTAATATTGATGTAATTTGTGCATAAACAATCTTTCAGGATTGTAAGGGTGCAAAGAAGATTGACAAAATTCATCCGCTGCATTATCTGATTCATATACTTCTCCCTGTACTTGAAAAAATTAACCGTGAACAGAGCATTGAGCTGGGAATAGAAGCTGAAATAAAAGGTATACAAAACGATTTTTGTTTAAATGTTCAAGGAATGGGTCTAATCATTCATTTCTACGCTTTATAACAAGATTGAGCTTTTATTATGTACTCCCTCCACCCTGAAAAGATAGTCGCATCCTTTTGGAATGTTTCCGGCATTGATGTTAATGTTGCGAAAATTTATATATACAATGATTGATATTTTATATATGTTCTTTTTTTAATGTTATTCCTTCTGTTCCCATTTACAAATAGACGCTTATTAAGAAAACTTTGCCCCCTAATTTACCTTTCGTATCCTATTCTGTCTCTCTATCCATGTGACCACCCCCACTCCCCAAAACACCGACCACCACCACCACCACCACCACCACCACCGATATGTAGTGTTTAAAGAGGCACATCTTTAAATCCATGCCAGACACCCAAGAAAAGCGACTATGATATTTCTGGATGGAAAAGAAGTGATGATATTTTTATTTTTCTCTTTAAGTTCCTCACTTTATATTTCCAATTTGTATCTGCATGACAGGAGTGACACTATATGAAATCCAAATTCCACAGGTTAAATTAGGCTGCAAGAAGTTAAATTGTTGGTATGTATGATTGTAGTGCTGGAGATTTAATGTGATCAGGAAATATATTACTTTCTCAACCCTATGACTTTCTTGTTTTTCCAAACAGCAGTAACTGCAAAACGTCCATTGTCGATTTTCATAGAAGCTGCACAAGCTGTTCATATAATTTTTGTTTAAGTTGTTGCCGTGAGTTTCGACAAGGAAAATTAGGTGGAGGTATCAAGGAAATAAACAAAGTCATGTACCCCAACAGAAAGAGAGCTTGCACTTCTGATGCCAAGCTAAAATCAAGGCAAGGTTCCGGCAGTAAGTCGACTGATTCTCCAACATTATCGCAAAACTGGAAAGTTTGTGAAGATGGGAAAATCTCTTGTCCACCCAAGATATTTGGTGGTTGTGGTGATAGCACCCTTGATTTAAGATGTGTGTTCTCCTTTGGATGGATCATAGAGCTACAACAACGTGTACAAGAGATAGTTGCCAGATATGACTTTACAGAGACTTCAGGGTATAAGGCAAACAGGCTATTGCAAGAAACAGCTATGAGAGACAATTCAAGTGATAACGATCTATATTATCCTACTGTTCAGGAGCTTCGTATTGAAAACCTTGGACATTTTCGGAAGCACTGGGGCAAAGGTCACCCTGTTTTAGTTCGAAATGTAATTCGGAGTACTCCGAACTTGAGTTGGGACCCAGTTGTCATGTTTTGCAATTATCTTGGAAATAGCAATGCTAAATCTCAAAATGATAAGAGAGCACGTAATACAACAAATTGCTTGGATTGGTGTGAGGTTAGTGTTATATTACTCATTTTACTGTGGCTGGGGATGCTCACTTGTCTACAACTCTGTTTAGATTACCAGTTTATTCTTTTAATAAGGTTTTGTTATGTTTTCATTTTGAAGGGTAGTTTTGGGGATATGAAAATTTTACTTCAGTAGATTTCTTTTCTTTCCAAATCTTGTCAACTTTGGAGAGAAAAGTTAGATAGGAAAACTTGTTCTTTCTTTGATCACTTTTCTGTCTGTTCTAATCTTCTGATCTTCCTTTTCTTCATACCTTGCTCTCACATTGCGAAGGAAAGCTTTTTATGACATTGTTGTGTCGAGAAATAAGTGTTTTCTTATACTTTCGTCCAATAATTGTTGCAGGTAGAAATTGGTAATAAGCAGATTTTTATGGGCTCTTTGGAGGATCGGACACATGCATATATGTGTCGCGAAACAGTGAAATTAAAAGCTTGGCTCTCTTCCCATTTATTTCAAGAACATTTTCCAGCCCATTATACTGAGATCATGCAGGCTCTACCGCTTAAAGAATACATGGATCCAAGATGTGGTCTTCTAAACCTAGCTGTGAAGTTGCCGGAGGAAATGCATAAGCCTGACTTAGGTCCATGTGTCTATATTGCGTATGGTGAATCGGAGGAGTTTATGCAGGCCAATTTCTTGACGAGACTATGTTATGACTCGTGTGATGTGGCAAGTCTATCAGTATATATATATATATATATTAATCCTATATACATACATTTTTATTATTTATGCTTTTCTGTAAATCTGATAACTTATGGTTTCTATGTGATTTATGGGTCCAGGTTAATATTCTTGCACATGCAACAGATATACCAATTTCCACAAAAGAGATTGGCACACTTAAAACATTGTTAAAAAAATACAAGACTCAAGATCACAGGAAGTCTACTGATGCTAACGATCAGCCTTTGGAAAATCAGGTCGAAATAAAATCATCATTGCAAAGTGGAGATGCCGAAGAAATGGCTGGAAAATCATCGTTTCGTAGTGAAGTTACCGAAGAGTCAGTCTCACGGGATGTGATTGGACAAGATTTGAACTTACCCGATGGAATTGGTAAAGTTTCCATGTACTCTGGTGATGCTCAAAGTGTCGAAGACCAAAATAAGTCGAGCACAAACGAACAAGATCCGGAATTTGATTCGGAGCCCACAATACTTTGCTCTGGAACCATTCAAAAATTTGAAGACTCGGAAGATGAGAATTCATGTGATGATGATGTAGAAGGCTTGAGTTGTAACGAAGAGAAATCAGGAGCTGATTCTTGTGGGGCCCAGTGGGATATATTTCGCAGACAAGATGTTCCAAAGCTTTTAGAATACCTCAGAAGGCACTCTAATGAGTTGAGCCAGGCATACTGCAATCCAAAGCATGTAAGAGAATACTTCCTCTGTCCCAGAAAAAAAGTCTCTGTTTTTCAAAAAGATTATCTTTCCAAGAGTTCAGTCTATCAGAGTTATTGCATATTTACTTGTGTATTTGACACAGGTTATTCATCCGATTCTCGATCAGAGTTTCTTCCTTGATCCATATCACAAAATGCGGCTAAAGGAGGAGTTCAGTAAGTTCTATATTCCGGGCAATTAATCTTTTGCTACAACTAAGCTGAAACTTACTATCCGTACACCTACTTTTGGCTCTTTCAGATATTGAACCATGGACCTTTAAGCAAAATATTGGAGAAGCTGTCATCATTCCCGCTGGGTGCCCGTATCAAGTTAGACATCTTAAGGTAGCATGTTAAAAAATCTAACTAAGAATTGGTACGCGTCTATTTAGACTCAAAGATACTACTTTACTCTATGGTCTTATTGTCTTTGTTGTTTTTATACATGTACAAGTTTTAAGCATCTAAAAACAATCCTTGCATAATCTTGATGAATGGATAAAACTTGTGAACATTGAACAGAAAAATCAAAATACTAAACCAATCCCTCTTTCTGTTGCTACATTTTTTTTTCTTTCTCAATTTAAAAATGAACTACTGAGGATCAAACAGTAAAAAAACAGCTTCTAATCCATCAAACCGTAGTATATGCGGCAGACTACCTCCATTCTTAACAAGTACGATATATTTTTAATAGTTTGAGACTGCAAGAACTTTGCATACATGTCTGCCTTTTTGTATATTTGTGTGAGCACACATGCATGTAGATACATAACTAATTATAATCAAACAGTCTTGATGACCTCTGCTTATGTACGTTCCTTGGTACTATTGGCCATTCCTTATCTTTGTTTCTTGACTATGGATAAAATTTTTACCGAAACGAATTTGTAAACTTCAAAGGATTCAAATGTTTGCTAATAATTATATTGTTTCGAATGCTTCAAGAAAAGTCATGTACCAGAATATGTATATACTATATAGTTTATCTTCAGAACTCGACTAGAACGCTTAGTGACCCTTTTATCTTTATAAAAAAAAAAAAGGAAAATGCTTAGTGACCCAACATAATTCCAGTAATAATGGGTAGAATGACCGAGTAATTTCAGTTCTTTTCTAGTATTTAGGTTATTTTAGTTTTGTTAACTGATGCTGAATTTATCTTTGATGTGTGTGACAGTCCTGTGTTAATCTTATTTTGGAATTCATCTCACCGGAAAATGCTCCCGAGTGCATCAGATTGGCTGATGAACACCGTCTACTTCCTCTACATCACAAAGCCAAAGAAAAAATCCCAGAGGTTAGTATTACTTTCTTTACCCGTTTCTTTTTTTCCGTGTCACTTTTAATGCAGAGCACATAAACGAATAAAAAATGGCAATATATTCTACAGGTGGAAAAGATGACCCTATATCGTATCAGTGCCGCGATCGAGGAAATGAGCAACCTTGCTCGTGTCAAGTAAGTAGTCCATTGGAGAGATGTACACTTTCTGCTCATATATGTTTCTTATATGTTCCACTGTTTTTCAGAGCCAATTACTTAGTTTAATATCTTATTTTGTTAGTTTTAGGTGTTGTTATCCTGTTCTACTACTACAGATAGTAATCCCTTGTTTTTGGTACAAATATATTAGTCCCTCTATTCCAAAATTACAAATAGTTATTTTATTTTAGTTTGTTCTAAAATTATGTATACATTTCTAGTTTTAGATTAAAAAGTGACGTGAAATTCCTGACATACCATTACTTATATTATAGGTGAAGCGAATATTATTATGTCATCACTACTACATTCTATCTAATTGTAGGGATATTGGATATGCTTGGAAAATTGTAGTTTTCCTTAAAAATTATTATTTTAGAAATGTATCTAACTTTGGAACCAAGGGAGTATTAGCTTTAAAGTTCTTAGTTACTCCATGGACTGAACTGTATTGCCCAGTGTCTGTATTTCATAAATCTTCCATTTATACAGATATTTCTTAGCTGTCACCTCACCGACTTCTTATTATATTTGCCAATTTATCAAAATTTAGCAAGAATCAATATTTACTGGTCATTTCACATTGTCAGCCCTTCAAATTCTGTGATTGGAAGTGTGACTGAAAATCAAGAAAAAAGAAAAGCTATTTTCTTTTTTCTTTAGTTACCTTCTATTATTGTCCTACATTGTCTTTTATGTTCTGCCTCATCAAGACACTTACTTTTATATAGGTACTGAATCATTCTCTGTCATTTGTTCGTTTTTCCCTTCTTTTTTTTCTCTCTTTTTTTTTTTTTTTATAATTTTTTATGGCCAGGCAGAGCAAAACTCAAGTGTCAGTAGCAATTGCAGAATGTTGAATGTCCCATCAAGCAGATAAAGAGGAAAATACTTGGTATTATCATTTATTATTGGTGAAGAGGTTTACAAGATGATCGAACAGCTAAAAGGAGATCAGCTGAACTTTGTATTGTACCTTCTGTCAGTAAAGATCTTCGGCTTCATTTCTAATAAGTTGATGTCCTTGTTGCAGTATGTTCATGGGTCTTTAGAATTTTCTTTTCTTGTTATCCATCTAAATTGTTACATGTATAGTTATTATCTTGTGAAAGGAACAACTCCGCGGGGGGGGGGGGGGGGGGGGGGGGGGGGGGGGGGGGGGGGGGGGGGGGGGGGGGGGGGGGGGGGGGGGGGGGG
>JAUMHB010049233.1:0-16850 GCA_032359685.1 Pittosporum tobira
CCTCCCCCCGCCCTCGACCTCCACTTCCTCTCTCTCTCCTTTCGTAACATCCGTCCGTTGGGCTCCTCACCCGCTCCGCCGCGATTTCCTCTTGCACGATCCCTCCTCCACTCCGTCCCACCTTCTCCTCGCCGCCGGCGACCGCCACGGCCGCATATCTCTCCTCGATCTTCGCTCTAGATCCCCTATCCTCTTCCTAGACACCGCCGATTCAAAGCTAGGTATCCAGGACCTCTGTTGGATCCAATCGCGACCCGACGGTTGGATCCTTGCCGCACTATCCGGACCTTCTCTCCTATCTCTTTACAACACATCCACGGGGAGATGCTTCCTCAAATACGACGCCGCACCGCAAATCTTCTCTTCCATCTGCCGCGATCCGTTCGATTCTCGACATTTCTGTGTACTTGGACTCAAAGGCTTCCTCCTATCAGTCAAAGGCTTTCTGTGTATTAACATTAGCATAATAATAAGAAACGTACGCCGGATTAGCCCTCATCTTCTCCTCCAAAACACCACCGCCAAACAGTCCACCCACCGCGCTCTATGATCCTTGGATGAACAGGTGTTCCTGGGTTCAGAAGGATGATGAGACGACAAATTGGGACCAAGGGCATAACAGTCATTTCATCTTCGAAATTAACGGTGTTATAACAGTTTGGGACCAAAGAGAGAGTATGTCTGATTTTAGAAACTTGAGATGGTTTATAGTTGACTTTTAAACCTGAGGTGGGACGATGCAAAAAGGGTAAAACCATAAGTGGTTTTTTGTATTTTATCCTATTTTTTTTTAATGGAATGCACATATATGTGGAACGACAGGAAGGAAGATAGTGGCAGGAAGTCTGATTGGGGGGATGAAGGAAACGCAAGAAATGGTTGATTTTGCAGCAAAACACAAGATAACAGCAGACGTGGAGGTCATTCCAATGGACTACGTGAACACTGCTATGGAGCGTCTGGCCAAATCTGATGTTAGATATCGCTTTGTCATCGACGTTGGGAAGACATTGAAGGCTGTCTAAGCATTTCCCTGTCGAAATACTATTAGCTGCATTTATACAAACAGTTGGTGGATGCCAACAATGCTGGAGCTGGCTGCTTAGTTCGGCAAAAGTTGACTTCTTCATTAATCATGTGTGATGGTGCTATGAGATTGATTTTTACTTGTGACTTGTCAAATGTGTAACGGGACAATGTTTGTGTACGATTCACAATAAATTCTTTTTCCAAATAAATTACTCCGTATTTGCTAATAGATCAACAGTGCTATTCGAATCTGAATCGCTTAATTGCTTGCTAACAAGTTAAGACTGATTTTAAGTTTATTGTCAAGTAGGATGGTCTAGTGAGCAGACCCACTATCGTTCTGCGTCCAGGGTCTTGGAGTTCAAGGGCTTCCGGTAGCTGGCTTAGACAGGTCCGTCTTTGAAAAAGGTCAAAGGCATGTAAGATCAGGGACCTTATAAACCCATAAGCGAGGACTCAGAGATCCTTATGAACCCATCAGCGAGGACCGGAGGGCAGAACTAGTTCGTAGAGACCCTTCCTAGGACCACCCCAGCACCCCTTCTTTTAGTCAGAAAACAGAGAGATCAAGATATCATATGTAGCACTTTCTATTTGCAGATAGATTACCATTATCATTCATTATAATAATACATACAACATAAGTAGATCATCAAACATTACTAGTTTTTCTCTTCATCACTATCACCCTGTGTTCCTGCCTTGGCTTGCTTGAGAATAAGCTGCAACAACTTTTCATAAACCCCAATTGCTGATTCCAAATTATTAATAGCTCTTCTTCTGTCATGTACCACTACATCCAACCTTTCTTCCATTTCCATCACCTCCCTTATCGGCCTCCGCAGCTCTTCATCTGAAAACCCACTACTCCATCTACTAAATCCGCCCATTCGACCCGAAAACCGCCCAACATCACCAAACACTTTGGCCACCACAAGCCCACTTATACTTTTCATTTCTTTCCCAAGAACTTTAGTCACCTCCCCTGTTTCCACTTCCCATATCCAAACACTGCCTTCTTCTGAAGCAGTCACCAAATTTGTCCCTTCATTCACCATTCCAATGGATACAATGCCTCCACCATGCTTTTCTCTCCATGTCCCAAAGTTACACCCATTTTTCACAGCCTGTCTAGCAAATACCTTAAGTGCCCCTTTGTAAACCAACCCATCTGAGCCTGCAGCATAAAACTGTGACTCAGTTGAGTCCATTACCACCCCAAAAATCGCACATGGAAATTTCATTGAACGAATGTGGGTTCCCTGCATTAGGCTCCATATTTTGCATGTGCAGTCCAAAGAGCAAGAAATTATAGTGCAGTTGGATCCTCCAAATCCACAAGTGATGGCAGTCACAGAATCTTGATGTCCAATGAATCGACATAATATGGAATTCTCTAGATTCTCTTTAAAAGATGCATTTACAAGCTCATAAACAGGAATGGCTGCAATTGTTCCATCATCACTTCCTGAAAACAAAAGTGAACTATCCTCACAAATTTCAAGGCAAGATACGGGTTTCTTATGAGCAGGAAATGATTGGACTATATCCCCTGAAGGGAGGATCAATACATGGATATTACCCGAAATGCCCCCGGCAAAAAGATAAAGGCCATCAGGAGCAGCTGCCAATGGTGCCACAGGTTCTGGGACAGGAAGATTGTGGAAGGCTGAATTAGACCACCAGTTATAGAGATGGATTGAGCCTGTTCCAGTATCTGGTGAGATATGAGAGGCGGCCACAAATTTTTTCCCGACAAGGGCAAGGCCTTGGCGGGGTGATCGGCTTCCAGTGAAGTGAGCTAAGGTGGCACCGGAGGAAGAATCGTAGGCCGTAATGGGGCCGTCAGGGGAGCTAGTAAGAACAATTTCCTGCAAGGTTAACGACATTTTTGAAACAAATAATAGCACTGTGAAAATTGTGGCTTGATCACGAGAATGGTCACTGAGGAATACATAGGCATTGAAGAACATTTATCATTATAACCAAATTTGGCAGTTTCCTAATCAAGTTTTTGTTTTCAAGTGTATCAGTTGATAACAGAGTGTTGATTTGCATGAACTTGGTAAGATTTTGCATGATAGCCTGAACAAGTGGTTGACAGTCTAATATATGTGAGATTCAGTATCATTCGATTAGGTGGCATAATTTTCCTTTTTGACTGAAGCAAGAAAGTACACTTCTTGTTATCTACTAAATCCACCTTCTAAAAACTCTAATGACACACAAAACATACTCTAGGCTGAAAATTACATAAGTATTAGATCTTTATTACATTGTCGGGTGAAATACAAATGAAGAAACCAATTAGGAATACAATCTCACACTTGAGATATAGATGATTTGAATCTGATCAGAGATTTGATGTTGAAATAGATTCCTTAGGATATCCATATGGATCATATGGATATCCCAGTTATTACTGATGTTGAGGGACTCAACCTTCAAATTTGGATCCTATGGGATATATTATGCAATCTGCTATATTTGGATTCTTTGAAGAGAAATGATATTTGCACTCCAAATTCTTCGGTACTCCATCATATGGCAAAATTTGCATCATTTTAACATTGCAGACTTGCAGTAGAGTGCAAATTGTGAAAAATGGGGTGCAAGTATCACCTCACTTCTCTAAGTATAGTTATCTTTCCATACAGAAATTCATCCACCAACCCTGTCATCTAAGCCCACATCTATGGAGGTTTTTCCCCAGTAAGCCAAGTACCACGGAGATGCTCAAATGAAAGGAGAAACTGAAAAATTAACACACGAAAGCAAACTATATAACATGTCATCATTGCTGAAAAGTAGTAAATACACAAACAATATTTTTTCCATGTGATTTATACATATACAGACAAAATTAAATACTGTAAATATTTCAACTATAATCAGGAATCTGGCTGTTCAAATATTTGTCCAAAAAAAATGATGGGGGCACTTACATTAAACTAGCGCTGGTTTCTGCTGCAACACTTCAGGGGATGATCAGTTTCTAGAGATGTGCTTCTCATGGAAATGACAGCATGAAGCAACAACAGACAACATTGACATACTCGGACGTACACAGTCACTGAACAGATTTTATGCATCATTCAATTTACACAGTCGTATGCCAATCCATTTACATCGAGTCAGTTTAAACTCTATGTTGTGCTCATTTCAACAGGAAAAATTAAATATTAGTGGCTGACTTCATCAGCTGTGTCGTGTACTAATTTTGCAGTACAATTTGCTGCATCAGGACTGCTACTATGACATTGACAGCATCATTGTTGGGCTGCAAGTTAAGGTGCGAGACATAATTAGCAAGAAAGCCTATGGCACTGGATTCATTCAAGATTCAAGTAACCCAGAATACAAAAAAGAGAAAATTGACCCTTTAAGAATGCAGGAAAAAGATGCAAAAGTTAAATAGCATAACCATCAAAACCATTCCTTTTCTTAGAGTACAGCACCTATCACACTTTAACCAAGATTAGCGATCTCGGCAGCTAATACACATATAACAGTTTCGGGTACATTCATCTGTTCTCCAATTTTTTTAAGGGAAAATTACGGAAAAATGCATTTGTCAGACTCAGAGACCAAGTACAACATAAAAAATGGTCTGTAGAGAAATCATATGAGCACCAAAAAAAAAATAGTATTATTGAAACAACAAAGAAAAAACAACATACAAAATGATCGAGTACAAAATTTAAAAAATGGCCTGTAGAGAAATCATATGAGCATCTGTATACTTGAGCCTGATTCCACGCTTCCTATAATGGCCATTTGAGTCAGTCTTTTCCTTCTGTACTAAATTTTCTGGTTTTCAATTCATTCTTAGAAGCTATCTACTCTTCCACTCGAATAAAGTCATGTTTCCAAACCGCGCACCCTTCATCGTATCTCAAGATCAAACCCTACTAAATGAGTAAATATGTTTTTCTCCCACCTCAATGGGTGTCAATGGCCTATAAATTATGTTTTCACAAGGGTGACGCCTATTTAAATAGGAAGGCAAAAGATGCAGAAACTGAGGAGCGACTGACCAAGAAATGATTGTAAAAAAGAAAAATTAATCATAAGTAAAAGAAGAAAGAATATCAGACCTGACCCATAAGAATACCAGCAAAGGCAATAAGAACTGAAGCTAGAAGTCCAGCAAAGGTTCCCTCAAGACTAACAGTTCCTTCTATTCCTCTAGGAACTACCTTAAATGTTGTTACTAGGTGCCTACATCAGGATATAACAACACACAGAATGCCTGGTAATGATGCCCTCCCCTCCTCTACCAAAGAAAAAATAAAAAATAAAAAAATACTAAAGGTAAAAGAAACCCAGTCTCGGAAGGGGAGGGGAACAGGGTTTATCATGTCTGTTTTTAATGGAGAACAGAAAACGAATATATAATGCTTACAACCAAAAGCATCTCACAAACAGCAAGATCAATTTACAATTTGAAATTCAGAAGTTTTATTCGCATTGCAGCTTGCTCATGTAAGGATGACACAGGCTTCACAATGGAAATCCCAATGCAACCCAACATGGATTTGCTTACATGATCATGTCCCTTCTCCCTACGTCTTATGAAGACAGTAGAAAAACCAGTTTTTCCCTTGACAACAGTAGAAAAACCATTTTTCCCCTTTCCTTTTTTGGATAGAATAGAAAAATATATTTGAAGTCACAAATCTCGGGACAAGGCATAAGAAACCAGTTTTATTTTAAGAAAATAAATAAAAAATCCATAGTGAGAAATAATTTTAAAAGATTAATATAAGTAAGCGCCTATCAAGGAATCAAGTTTTGCAGTCCTTATAATCATTCTGGAGATTGGTACCTGTTCCTACAGTGTACCTGTGCTACTGTGCTTGATTGCTCATGCATGAAATAGATATAAAAGACTACTAGAGTGCATTGAAGGAGATTCTTACTTACTTGCGTTGTTCTCCATATGCCTTCCCTCCCTATCTCACTCGAGACAGTATCACTCAACTTAGTACAAAAAATGGGAGCAAACCCAAGTTCCAAAAGATGAAAGTATGGTCTCCCACCAATCCCATAAATTGAAAGGAATGCACAAACACAACCAGCTGCACTAGAACCAATCACACTTTCTGGCCGTCTCCTTCCTTTCCTCTTCTCAGCAACCCCTTGAGCTTCCTTCTGAGCCATTTTCACCTTCGTTGCTGCCGTCCCCTAACTTAACGGAAATGAATGACTTGAGATAATTACTAAGAATATATGAAAATGCACTTGTTGGTAAACACAACCAGTTTCAATTATTTTGCTTTATAAAGTTCCTTCAATTTACTTCTTTATTTTTTCTAGAAATTGTTATAGTTTGAATCTAAAACGAAACTCAGATGTTTAGTAAAAATACTGGCACAGATCAAGCACAGTAGTAAAAACTCTTAAATCAGTTTGATGTCACAGCTCACAATGGTGGAGTGCCCTTAATAATCACTAGCCATTAGCCAATTAAGCTTCTCAAACCATGTACACGTCAGAAATTCCAACATCAAGCTAGAATAATGACAATATAATGTAGACAAATTTTATTTTTTTTCGGTCGTCCAAGGAAACAAATAAGATGCTAATAAAATTATAAGCTTGTAATCTCATTTATGCCAGGATTTGTAAATTTCAATTATCAAACAAGATGCTAATACAGTGAATACATAATCAAATCTTAATACCCAAAATCAAAATGATTTAGACTTGAACTTACAAGAACAAAATAAGTAGCAACCAGAAGAAACCCAAAGGGACCAAGGGATAGATGTCGGAGAGAGACAATCCAGATACAAGAATTGGAGAACCCACAAGAAATATAATCAGATTGCTAAGAATTGCAGACTGTCATATGGGTGGTGAGGCTTGGACCAACTGTATTGCTTGCTGAAAAAGACCCAGATTAGGGGTAGTACCTGCTTGAGCTCTGACTAAACCAATTGTTTGGAGTTGAGCTGAGAAAAGACACAGATTTGGGGGAATTGGTCAATGAAGGTGGTGGAGGTTTTGATTGTGGAAATTGGAGGACTCACGGCTTGGTTGTGAGACTCGGCATAGTTGACATTTTGAATTTTTTGCCAAAATTCTGAGTATCGAATAAGGCATTGTACAAGGAAAGGAGGAATCTGAAAAGAGTTCTTGTCAATTGGGCAAAGACGATAGTGGCTCATACAGTGGAACAGTTTATTTTAACAGTTTATAAACATAAATTATTTTAAAAATATTTATTAATTTAAAAAAATTATAAATCAAATATAATAATTTTTTATTTTATTTTTAAAAATTAATTAATAACTTTTTTATAATTTTTTAAATTAAAAAATAAATTATAAATTATTTTCAAATAAATATATGAAATAAACCAATAACAACTACAAAAGTGTTATTAAATATTTTATTGTATTACGGTATTATTTATATATTTTTAACTAATTAATTTTATTTTTTAAAAATACTTACTAACATAAATTTATATAATCAAAAATATTTAAGTTTCAAAATATATTATATTATATGCGGTACTTTTTTACTTTACAATCACATTTCTTTTAGCAGTTTTAAACTTAGATAAAAAGATTGTCTTTATTTTTAAAAAAAACTTAATATTTGCAGAGTATATAACGATTCCCGAGAATGCCCTTCACAGTCACAATAGAGTTCCAAAAACCACCATTTTGCGATTTGCACCCATCCGCTTCCCTGTCTAAGACCTTATCTACTTCGAAACATTGAGGATAAAATCACTGATGCACAAGTACAATTTGGTAGAGAGAGAGCAAGAATGGCGATACTCTATGCTTCAGTTTCGCTGACGTTTGCTTCTCAGTCAGCATCAAAACCTAATCCCTTAAAGCAAACTCCTTTTCTTGGATTCTCAGCTGCGGCAACTGCAGCAGCAAAACCCTGCATTTATCTAAATTGTACCAACTGGAGTAGATCTTCACAGATTAGGTGCCAAGAACAAGCTGCCACAGCTCTTGTCCCCCTTGAACAACGTTGGATGTTCGATGAGTCCAACATTAAAGGACCTGTAAACCCTTCCATTCCCTTTCTCTATTTCCCTCTCTCTATATATTTATGTACATGTTTTATTTTAATCTCTATATTATTGTTTTACTGTTACATTTTCGTTTTTGTTGATGGGAAAGTGCAGAAAAGGATAAGAAATTGGTAAAGTATGTACCTTTGCATTTTCATAATTTAAAATCTGGAATATGCGAAATGATAAATTTCAAAATTGATATGAATTCATTTATATATGAAAGAACATACTCCCTTTGTCCCAAAATTAGAGATAGCTATGTGTTTTAATATAGGACATTTGTGAAATCCTTAAATCAAATTTTATGTGAATTTATTTTATTTTGATTAATGCAAAGTCCAACCACATATGAAATATTGCTATATACAAAATTTGAAATTTTGAACATTTAACAAATTTATGTCATAATTTGAATTTTTGGATTTCACAAACCTAGTTTGATAGAATTCAAAAGTATCTCTAATTTTGGAACGGAAGGAGTATATGGTATGGAGTATTTAGTACCCCTGTTTCCAAATTAGAGATAATTATTCTTTCCTGGTCAGTTCCAATATTCGCACACAAATCTAAATTTCCAGAAATTTGAATTAAATATTGATACCCCATAATGAAAGCATTCTGAAATATTATATCTGGAGATTAAATTAATAATTCTGCAACTATGGTGTTTGTTGCCTAGTCTATAGTTAAAAGTTGAACATGTGAACTTTGTTGCTAGTTTATCTTTGCTTTCAACTCCTTCTGAGTATTTTTGCTTCCTTTTCCTTCCAGGATATTTGGAATAAGACATGGTATCCTAAAGCTGCAGATCATGTGAACACAGAGAAGACATGGTATATTGTTGATGCCACTGATAAAATTCTTGGAAGGCTGGCATCAACAATAGCTATTTATATCCGAGGGAAGAATCTGGCCACCTATACTCCTAGTGTGGACATGGGTGCATTTGTCATTGTGGTATGTACTCGCTTTCGCCTAGATGTTTATATTGTTAGATACCAATTATAATACCTTCTAGCAGCTAGAAATCTTGGAAAGTTGACGAGTTTGAATTGCAACTAGTTACATTTATGTGCAACAGTTTTGGGTTTGCTGTCCGTCTGTCTTACACTATGTCGATCTTCTTTTTTTTTTTTTTGAATGGGTGGTGCACTGGTACCACCAGGGCTTAAAAGCATCAATCATATAATGATCAGGGTTTGACTCCCACATGAGTGAATTAATTAGTTAGAATCTATAATATTGGGCAAGAGCCCCCCTGCTAAGGGATAACAGGATCCCACAATAATGGGCAAGATGATCGCATATAAATGAGTAAATAATCCCCGCATAGCGGGGACTTGAACCTGAGACCTCTAGGACTTGAATGTCTTGCTTTATATGCACACACATACACACACACACACACACACACACACACTCTGTTTGTTTGTGTTCTTAATATTCTGAAACCTTTGAAATTATTTTTTTCTTGATTATACTATGCTAATAATGTTCTGAGTCTTGCTCAAAATTTCGGACTTGTGTCTACGCCACATCTAAATTTTCTTGTAATGTTTGTTTGGATGTTCAATATATGCATTGGAATTTACTCTTTCAATCCCATCTTAGTTGGTCACTTTATCCGCTTGCTCTTTTGGATATTAGGAGATCTTGTCACTTTGAATTTATTCTAGTTGTATTTTACCCTTGTGGTAACAAGAGATGTGTCTGGAGAGGTAGAAGGTAATGCAGGAACTCTTGATTCGCTTACACCATTCTCATATTTTTCGTAAATTGCCTGAACTTCAAACAACTAGCTTGGGATGTGATCCAGAGAGGTTATTGTTGTACTTGTATACGAGCAGGTAAACGCAGAGAAAGTTGCTGTTTCTGGTAGAAAGAGGAACCAAAAACTGTACAGGAGGCATTCAGGAAGACCAGGTGGTATGAAAGTGGAAACATTCGATCAACTCCAGCAGAGGATTCCTGAAAGAATTATTGAACATGCAGTTCGTGGTATGCTTCCTAAGGGAAGGGTGAGTTCTTTCATCTCTCATGTTTACCTTTCCCCCTCAGATAGCTGAACAGTTAAATTCTTGTAAATTTAGGTAGTATTTTGTTGTCTTTAACCCAGATACCAAAGACAAACTTTGCCAGGAGGCCCGATTTTATAAACTGTTAAAATGAGACACTATTAGCTGTGGTTGTATCACTTTTGTGCTAGCATTAAAGTTGGCTCGGGAACCAAGAGTTGTGTGACTCAACTATTCTTTTCCCTTCCGGATTAAATATTTTGATATGGATAAATGTGTATTTTCGTGCTTCTTGCAAATAAATGTGTATTTGCTTGCTTATGCAGCTTGGTAGAGCACTGTTCAACCATCTTAAGGTATACAAAGGCCCAGGCCACCCACACGAGGCACAGAAGCCCATTGATTTGCCCATTAGGGACAAGAGAATACAGCTGCGGAAGTAGATATTGCTGCTTCCCTGTGCGCTTAAACTCCCACAGTTCTTTGTTAATCCTTTGTATGTTGATGGAATTGGTTATGGCCTAATTTATTTTCATCTGAATGGCTACTTTTGGAATTTCTACTAATTGAATTGGTATTATCAAGTATATCCCTAAATTTTGAGAAATGTCATTCCTTTGTCATACAATCAAGTCATGGTGTTATTAGGTAGATTATCATAAACTACATTGACAAAGAAAATTACATTTCCAGCATAATTGTGTTAAATATTTCATTCCACGTATCAGGGACACCGGCGACACACCAATGACTGCAGTCTATGCCACCAATGTCAGAGTATGTGGATGGATGTCCGTCTTTTCTTAACTGAGTGAGCAAAGTGATGTCCAACAAAGTAACAGGCCTTGTCATTTTACTCAGTATGCTCTTCACAATTACTTCTCCGGGATATCTTTTCCCTGGAAAACTTGATCCTTCTATTGGCTTTGATTGCCCAGCACAACTCTTCACCTCTGGCTCATCCCATTCCTCGCCTCTGATGACAGAAATTCAAAACCAAGGTTAAAAAAAATAAAAAGACCTCCAAAACCTAA
Source organism: Pittosporum tobira (assembly GCA_032359685.1). Classification (NCBI taxonomy): domain Eukaryota; kingdom Viridiplantae; phylum Streptophyta; class Magnoliopsida; order Apiales; family Pittosporaceae; genus Pittosporum; species Pittosporum tobira. The sequence continues at coordinate 11,124 of JAUMHB010049233.1, forward strand.
AACAGTAGTGTATGTGCATGCGTGAAAAGAGAATTGAAGTTTTCACCAAGTAAATTTACCAATAGATTTCACATTCTATGCGATACAAGTTCATCAATTGAGTTCCAAATGTGGTAATTATTGGTCGTAATATTATTTTTCTTTGTAGAAATATCAATTTTTGTGTGAAAAAAAAAATACTCCCAAACCTATAACAGTATAGCGTTTGTAGCAATTGATGGAAGCCTACGAAGTTAGAATATTCAAGAACTTACTTTGTATGAACTGCAGAGATTCCCTGGAAGAAAACCCTAGTTCTATCCTGAATAATGCTCGAATCAACCGACTTGGCCCAAGTTGTTAAAGCAATCTTGTAGGCTTCCATACGATCCATGTCTTTAATTATCTTATTACCAACTTGAAAGTAGTTCCATCTGCAACAACAGTTGTGAAATTATCGATTTTTTTCGTCGCAGTTGGAATTTTTTTGATAAACGGTGCAGAATTATAGCACATCATTAAAATGAGAATAAAATATTTCATTAATAACGTGACACAATATAAGAACTGTTTGCCTATACATCAATGGCGGATTAAAATTAATTTCTCAAGTACATCTCAGAATGTATGAAGTATGAAATTGAACTCACCTTTGAAATTGACCTGAATGAGTCCACCAATGGTAGCTGTTGAAGATCAAAACGTCAATTCCTTTCCACTGGTTGCTTCCGCTGATTGAGTCGAGCTTCAGAACTTGGCCTATATTTTCAACCTCCAAGTCTACCAGAAACCCGTATTTCATAAACATATTTGAAACTTCGAATTCCTACAAAATTCAAGAAAATAACGGTAAAAAGTTATCATGCTCGTATTTAAAAGGAGAAAAATGACTTTATTGTACTCATACCCAATTTTTAAAAACGTTACCGAACTTAAAATTTTTTTAAATTGATTATTTTACTCTAATTCCATTATCTTGATCAACTCTATTCATATAAGTGACGAATTTTGTTGACAATGAGTCATTCTTAACATATATACTGATGACATGGAACCACATAATAACAAATAAAACCAAAACCAAAAATTAGAAAATCTTCACTATTTCGTCCATTTTTTTATTTTTATTTTTTGTATTAAATTGGAAAATCATCATAGCTCTTATCAAAATGAGATTTTTTTTTTGTTAAATTGGAAAATCATAATAACTCTTATCCAAAAAACCACTTTTTTTTTTTTTTTTTTTTTGCATTAAATAGGAAATTCATCGTAACTCAAACAATCAAAAATTTCAAAATCATCAAACACATAAACAAAATATGATAAAAAAAATAAAATTCCATAACATAATAAGCTACCCAAAAACAACTTAAAAAAAAAATAGCCATTTTGGTATGATTCGATGCCAAATAAAAGAAAAAAAAATGACCAATTTTTTTTAAAATTTTGCATTAAGTTGAAAAATAATCATAGCTCTTATCCAAAAAAGTTAATTATTATTATTTTTTTTTACATTAAATTGAAAGAGTTACCAAAATGGCCATTTTTATTTTATTTATTGATTTTTTTAGTTTTGGTTGTTTTTGGGTGACTTACCCTATTATGAAAAAAGCTTTTTTGGGATCATATTTTGTTTATGTGTTTGATGGTTTTGATGTTTCTAGTTATTTGGATTATGATTATTTTTCAATTTATTGGCAAAAAAAAAAAAAAATGATTGTTTTGGGTAAGAGCTATGCTGATTTTTCAATTTAAGGTAAAAAATAAAAATAAAAATTGCCCGTTTTGGTAAAAGAACTATAATAATTTTTTAATTTGATACAAAAAAATGACGAAACAGTGGAAATTTTTTAATTTGATTATTATTAGATGATTCTATAACAGCGTCATGTCATCATTATGTCAACTATGTTAATGATGACTCCACATCAACAAAATCCGTCACTTATATAGATGAAGTTAAAAAAAAAAAAAGATAATGAAATTGGAGTAAAATAATTAATTTTAAATTTGATAACCATTTTAAAAATCGAATATGCATACAGTAATGAAAAAATCATTTTTCCCTATTTAAGATAGTAAAACATTAAAGTCCAAATCGGAATTTAAGAAACATAAATATATTCCTGGCCCAATCTCCAAAATGTATTATTTAGATTCATAAATATGGGAAATCGTGACATCTTTTAATATAATTTTCCAAAAAAATTCAAAATCAAGTGGTTGATTCAGATTCAGATTCCAGATATAGATATACAAGATCCATATCATACATTAACTGAGGTTATTAAAAATAACAATAGTATTATGGGAACTAAGAAAATACACTATTAACAGTTGTGCACGAATTGAAATATTGGAATATAATTTCATTATTTAATGAAAACTTACCGGGAATGAAAGAGAGGAAAACGATTTTCTTTGAACCAAAGTGTAATTAGAGTCGGGGACTGCATTATGAATCATGCAAGCTAGTGATTGCCACTGGTTTAAGCTTATCGAGTCTCCCACAAACATGATCTTTTTGCCTCTAAACCTCTGCAGGAAATCTCGACCGTCGAATCTGCATTACCAATAATCATGCATAAAGTTAAAACAAAATTTAACCCAAAAAAAGATGGAAAATTGCCAAGTTACCTTGCTAAGTTGCAGCCATTAGGCTTCCATTTGTATTTGAGATACAAATTATCAGGTCTACCATTCTTCTGGCAGTTTAAACCCGGATTGATGAAAGGGCAACTTGACCCATTATAGAGTGGGTATGAATCATCAAATACCCAGCTTCCTCGAAAAAGATTGCAGTTGTTTGATTGCTTATTCCGTTGTCCAGAAACCGGGCCCACTTCAGCTATGTACTTGTTCTCCCCATAAGCTTCCTGAAGAAGTGTAACCAGAGAGAGAAGGAGGAGGAGGAGGAGAACAAATGAAGCAAGCCAACCACTCATTTTGAGACTGAAACAACGATGTCACAATGCTGTGTGGAATATTTACGGATATGTGTGTGTGTGTATATATATATATATATATATATATATATATCTATAGATCCAGGACCTTTGAGACTGTAGTGAAGATTATGGTGATTGATCACATTATTCTAGTAATATCCAATCTTGGATCCGGACACTATATCTACACACACACACACACACTCTCTATAATTAAGGAATTGTTACTTCGGTAATATTTTCATAAGAAAATGACTAATTTAATGGTTTTGCAAGATCTTCACATGAATACGGAACCTGCTTATTTTTATGGGAGGAGAAAAAGGTTGTGGAAAACTTGTATTTATTGCCAAAGCTACTTGTAGTAGGTAGGAGATCTCTGGTCCTTTTACGCTAATACTCTCACACACATGAAATCAGAAAAAAAAAAAAAAAGAAAAAAAAACAAACTCAACCGTTTTTGTTTCCTTTGAACTGTCTTTATGTCGAGTACGTTTTCTAAGTAGGTGAGAGCATGATTCGGTTTTGTAGGAGTTTTTAGCACAAATCGTATTTGAAATTGTATTATAGTTTATGAAATAATTAGAATTTGCACTTAAATTAATAAATTGTGATTTAACGCGGGTTGGTGCATGTGCACTTTTCGTGTTATTTGGTATAGTTTCAGTTTATTCACTAAATACTGAATCTACTCAATTATATTTCAGTTTTTTTGGATACTAACCGATTATCGAATCGGAACCGAATCACGGGTTTGGTAATTTTCAGTTTCAATTTTTTTAATTTTTTTAAAATTAATTTTCTGTGTGGGTTTTTTCGGTTCGATACCGGTTATAAAATAAAAAAATCAAAAATCGAAAATAAAAATAATGTGTCTCTCATACAACATCTTTATGTGTGAATTATGAGAAAAACAAGTGAAACTATTTTCGTAGCATAAAATAAAATTCTAGTCGTTCATCCTTATTTTTTCGGTGGTACTTAAAAAGTAATATTTAACTGGCATGTCTTGAACTATACACAAAATTGTACTGTATGATTGATAGTTGAAGAGTTTTTAAAATTTTAATTACCTCATCATTTGAACATTTTTTTTATAGTTTGAGTGTCCCATAGTGATTTATATATGAGATAGCTGCATTTGAAACACCCAATAGTAAACTTAATTGTTGCTCAAGTATATATGATGATGAAGTCAAAAGGTCGTGAGTTCGAAATTCTATAAAAAAAAAAAAAAAAAAAAATAGAAATTAGAACTATCGGTGCACATAGAAGGTACTGACTGAGGGTAATTGCGCATTGAAAAGAAAAAATGTATCCAAACTTGACAACAAACGAAGGACAGATATAGACGTGTGAGATGGAAACTGAAAGCCACGTACGAATGTTGCAAAGAGCTTTCTCAACATTAAGAGCAGAAATCAAAGATGGTAGTCCTTGCTGAACCTCAACTTGATCACTTTTCTCATCCCTCGTTTCTATTGTTGTAACTTTACTAGTAGTATCAACTTGATTATACAGTACAATATACCCGTGGTACTGAAGAAATCTTCCTAAACTTGAAAAAAATAATTTTAAAAGTTAAATTTAAAATTTATTTTAAAAAAAATGGGACAGAACTGAACCGAACCGAAAATCCGAACTAAAGCATGTCCCGAATCAATATCGAAACCGGTCAAACGGTTCAGTACGGGACATGAACCAAAAATTCAATTTGATTTGTTACCAGTTCAGTAATTTCGGTACTAGTTCGAATTCTGGGAAAACTTTGTTCGTCTTTCAACTTTCAAGTTATAATTTAAAGTCAAAATTATAAAGTAATAAAAAAAGTAATAAACTGTGTCTTTAGAAATATCTAGTTTTCCTAATAGGATCAAAATATACGTGGAGTTTAAGAGGTGAAGGTTAAGAAGGAAAGACAAAATAGTCTTTAATATTTAGGGTATCCTATTTATATAAAATTAAAATAATATAAAAATAAAATTTATAAATAATAATATATTATCAGAAATTAGTAGGGTGCATATTTATGTGATGCGAGAGACTCAAAAACTGCACCCAAACTGTTAAAAGATTTACAATGTCTTACATTCGTAGACACCTTCCAACACTATTATGCGGTTATTTTAATATTAATTTTAACGATTTTTGGTACAATTTCGGTCATTATATTTTTTTTCACCGTCCTATTACAATATTCATCCGTTTCATAAATGAGTTTTATTTTTAAAATATAGAAAAATAAAATTATATTTCTCTTATATTTCTTCCATCTTTAAAAAAAATAAATTATATGTATTTTTTGATATCTAAAAATAAATAATTTAGACATATATTTTAATAAGAGTATGTAGTGTATATTTTTAGAAAAATAAAATTTATGTGAATTCTGAAATTTTATATAGTTTAATATTTTTTTTTAAAAATAATTTTTTAAAAATTGTGTACATTAAATATTTTAATTTTTTTGTGACAAATAAAATATTTATTATTTATAAATATGATCATCGCTTGGGTAGTTGTGGTGGTGACTCGTGACTAGACCGAGCAACTGGAAAGGTCGGAGAACATGTGAATTAGGTCGCTATAGGTTCAAATAGGTTGGGCTTAATGTAACACCACCCTATTTAATTATAAATTCTGTTTTATGATTTTAGAAAACATTATATATATATATATAATAGTAGTAATAACAATACTAATAATGCTTACAAAATTTATTTTTATAATTGTGACACATTTTATATCCGGATTTTGAGTTCCAAATTAAGAATTAAGTACTAACTAAAATCTAACTAAC
>JAUMHB010049244.1:0-16843 GCA_032359685.1 Pittosporum tobira
TATTTGAGTAACAATAATTCTTAAATTCATTGATTCTGATCTTGTTGATATTTGGCTACTTCATTATAGACATCGAAAGTCTTATCCTTATTATTTAAGTGATCATCAAGTTTTGGATTCAGATTTGATTGTGGATTCCTTATCAAGAATGGTAAGGACGTACATATATTACATTATTATTTGTGTGGTAAAATTACTAAATTGCGATTATCTTTGGCAGTGGGCAAAAACGTATGCTATGGGTGGCGTTTACTTGTGTAGTTAAGTCACGTATATTGGCATGACCAGTAATGATACCCTGATGACGGTTTAAAGACAAGACAATTTAGACATTCATAACTGCATTATTTTTGTGCTTATATTTTCCTTGCAATTACATTGACAATATTTCATATATCTATATTCTCATTTACACTCAATTTGTTGACTTATAAGGTTAATGATAATTTTATTCGTTTCAATTATCCTTAATTATGATATTTCTTACTGGACTATCTAAACTCACTCATTTATCTCATAGAACCTGTTTGGTATCACTTTTTTGAAGTGATTATAGTTTTTTAAAATCTATAATCACTTCAGAATTATGTTTGTTTCAACTTATTCAATAAGTCGCTTTTAAATTGTACAAACTGCTAAAACACATAATAATCACTTCTAAAAAGTTAAGTTTCAACAACTTATTCAATAATCTGTTTTAAAAAAATACACCAAACATAATTAACAACTTATTCAATAATCTGATTATTAAATAATCTATATAATCTATTTTCAAATAAGTTGTACCAAATGAGCTCATATTCTTTTCAGGTACAAATAAGCGATAGCGGGAATATTGGGGGAAATGAACTTAGGGTCCTATTAGAGAAGTTCTATAAATGTTCTACTGCTTACTATTTCCTAAAAGAATAATAATTTGAAGAAGTTTGTTATATAATACTTCAAGTGTAGAATTATGTACTTTATAAATTTTGTGTGTGATAATAAAATCTTGTGTGTATTTATGTAAATTATTATATTATTAATAAATTGACAATTCAAGTCGATGTGAATACCAAATTTGGAGTGTCACAATTACTATTGGCCCGTATTATTTTATGCACATTGTTACTCATGTGTTACGAAGTTTGTGTGGATAAATTGAGTTGGTCAGCGGGAGATATTCGACTTTGGGACAGAGCTTCACACTTTTGGTAACACCAAAAACTGTTATTTATTTATTTATTTATTTATTTATTTAATGAATTTACATTATTGCCCTCACATATCAATATTCTACTATTTGTGGCCCCTATGCCTCCTCTCAACAAGAAGAACCGAAACTCATTGCACTGTCGTCCAAATAACATTTTTCTCATCAAAACCCCCTTCACTCTGATGGGCGGCTCTAACAAACAAAAACCCAACTGAAACCCCTCTTGTTAATTTCTCTTTTCGTTCATCCTTGTATGGATTTAAGAAGACGACTCTTAATCCCCAAAACAAACCCCACTCTCTTTCTCATAACTCGCCCATTGAGCTACCAACATAAACCTATCGACCCTGAACTCCAGAAACAATCTCAGCCGTCCGATCAGAGTTTCATCAAATTGGTAACTTCTGTATTATCAAACCCATCTCTAGATTTGTCAAAATGTAAAGATATACTAAACAATTTGTCCGTTCACCAATTTGATAACATTTTCTTTAGTATAAGATTTTCTGTTAACCCGTTAACTTCTCTGAACTTTTTTGATTATTCATCAAAATTTTGTGGGTTTAGATTTACAGTGAAGACTTATTGCGTGTTAATTCGTTTGCTTGTTGTTTCGAATTTTGATGGGGCTGCTCGATTGCTCTTGATTCGGTTAATCGATAGGAAATTACCTATATTACTTTTTAACCCTAATAATAAACATTTAGAGATAGCAGCTGCATTAGTAGAGTTGCATTTGGCGTCGGAGTCAGAACGTAGGCGTAGCATTGGGACTTTTGATTTATTGATTCATGTTTATTGTACCCAATTTAAAAATGTGGGATTTGGTACAGCTCTGGAGGTGTTCCGATTGTTGGCAAGTAAGGGTTTGTTTCCATCTCCGAGGACTTGTAATTTTCTATTGAGTTCTCTTGTGAAAGCCAATGAGCTTAAAAAGAGTTATGAGCTCTTTGACATTATTCGTATAGGTGTTTTACCCGATGTTTACTTGTTTAGTACTGCAATCAATGCGTTTTGCAAAGGAGGGAAGGTTGAAGATGCTATGGGTCTGTTTCTGGAAATGGAGGAGATAGGGATATCTCCGAATGTTGTTACATATAATAACATAATTCATGGGCTCTGCAAGAATGGGAATTTGGAAGAAGCTTTTCCCTTCAAGGAGAGAATGATAAAGAAAAATGTTACCCCGAATCTTATAACATATAGTGTGCTTGTTAATGGTCTAATGAAAAAAGAGAAATTTGAAGAAGCGAATTGTATTTTGAAAGAAATGACAGAGCAGGGGTTTTTTCCTAATGAGATAGTTTATAACACATTAATTGATGGGTATTGTAAAAAGGAAAAACTTACCGAAGCTTTGAATGTCAGGGATGATATGATAAGAAACGGTTTAATTCCTAATTCGGTTACTTTCAATTCGCTTATCCAGGGATTATGCAATACTAACCAATTTGATCAAGCTGAAATTCTTTTAGAAAATATACTATCAAGTGGATTATGTATAAATGTTGGTTCATTTACTAACATTATGAACTGGCTCTGTAAGAATTCTAGGTTTGACTCAGCATTACGGCTAACTAATGAAATGTTGTTAAGAGATTTAACACCAAATGATGGTTTGCTTACCACGTTATTTGGAGGACTATGCAAGGAGAATAAGCATTCAGACGGGCTTAAACTTTGGTTTAATCTACTAGAGAAAGGATATACAGCGAATACAGTGACCTCAAATGCTCTTATTCATGGACTTTGTGAAGCAGGTAAAATGACAGAGGCTGTTGGAGTTCTCAGGGAGATGATAGAGAGGGGTTTGCAGTTGGATAGAATTACATATAACACCCTCATCTCTGGATGTTGTAAGGAGGGGAAACTGGAGGAAGGTTTTAAACTGAAGGAAGAAATGGTTAAGACTGGAATTTCACCTAACAATTTTACTTACAATGTACTGATGCATGGGCTGTGTAATATGGGTAAGATGGATGAAGCTTTGGTTTTATGGAACGAATGCAAAATGAAAGGTTTGATTCCCAATATTTATACCTATGGTGTCATGATAGATGGATTTTGTAAAGCTGATAAAGTCAAAGAGGGTCAAAATCTTTTCTGTGAGTTGGTCAATAAGAATATGAAGCCGAATCCTGTTGTTTATACTACACTTATCGCAGCCTATTGTAGGAAAGGGAATATTAAAGAAGCCTTAAGACTTCGTGATGACATGAGAAATAAAGGCTTGTTGCCAATTTCCCACACATATTCTTCTCTCATACATGGAATGTGCATAATCGGTTGTGTTGAGGACGCGGAACTCCTTATTGGTGAGATGACAAATGAGGGAATTTTGCCTAATGTGGTATGCTATACAGCATTAATTCGTGGTTATTGTAATCTAGGGCAGATGGATAAAGCCAGGAGGGTCTTGAATGAAATGTCTTCATATGGGATAGTCCCTAATAAAATCACTTATACTATCTTGATTGATGGGTATTGCAAATTAGGTGACATGAAAGAAGCTGAGAAGCTTCTGGAAGAGATGTTGGAGAAGGGAATTATCCCCGATAATGTCACTTATAATACGATAAAATATGGGTTTCGCAAGGATGGAAAGGTTGAAGAAGTGTTCAACGTACACAAGCACATGTCCCCGAAAGGTGTCGATTTAGATGAAATAACATGCAGTACATTCAATCATGGAGGGCAGAGTTCGTCGACAATTACAGATCAAGAATGAACAAGGAATTCGTAAAGGTGGTTTTTTTTTTTTAATTGTAATGATTATTTACAAAATAATACATAGGATTTGTAACATATTCTTTGAGATTATTCATTATTTTTATGGCGCTTTTGTTTTGGGGTGCCCTCAGTTATTTTTGATGTGATGAATTATGGTCTAATTGTTTCTCTATTAATTAGGCAAATCAATTGTTGATGATGTCATCTCTTTCCGGAACTCAATGCTCTTGCAAGAGCAATTTGGATTGGGCATGTTTGGAAAGACTTTCGTACACATTATAACAAGGGAGTGATATGTATGCTGACCAGGCCACTGCTGCAGCAAGATGAATTTCTCTTGTGGTTTTGGTGAGTTCATTCCCCCTAAATAATATTTTCTTAATTTTTAATTTTTTTTCCTTTTTCTGCGCATTCACTTTTGATACTTGTTATTTGGTCATGTTATTAAACTTACTGTTATCTCAAGAACCGGAATTGTAAGTTTTCATATTTCTTTGTCCTTCCAGAGCTTGAACTTGAATTCGGACATAAAATGCAAAGGAAGATTCAGTGAACTAAAACTACTCCTGTCTGTGTCTTTATCTGTTTTCTATTTTGTTTTGTTTCAGCAAACCTATGAACATCAGTTTATTCTCTCATAGCATCCATTACATTCTGATTTTTGCTTCTTTCTCTATTGAATTAAAAGCAGATTTATTATTTATTCTCAAAATTTAAACAAACTTTTCCAAAGAATTGTATGCGAGTCTATTATAGTATTATAAGTGATTTGCATGTTGTTTGAAGAATCTAGATTTGATATTCAGATTCGACACTTGAGGATTCATTAAACGGCATTTTAAAAGTTACATGTGAATCCATACCTCCGGATGTTTATGAACCAAAGTGATTCGAGCTTCCTAAGATCAATATACTAACAAACTTCATGAATAGGTTCACGAATCATGAGCCTTTTGTAGACAAGTGTACATTTCTGAATGATACTATCTGTAAACGTCAAGTCAATTTTATGTGTGGTCTTAACCTTATGCATGTTATCTTTTTCAACGGGCAGATAAAGAGTGCTGATAGGAAGCACACCCCACACAAGGAATAAAATTTCTCCCTGCATCCCACTAAAAGAGTCCCATTTTGGTTTTTGAAAGTCGATCCTTAAAATCCTAAAAGAGTCCCATTTTGGTTTTTGAAAGTCGATCCTTAAAATCCTAAACTTTGTAGTTAATATGAATTCATCTGATTTTAGTCAAATACAGTCATGAAGTTTGCAAACTATCCCAAAGGTTTATTTATTAAAGCATTTGTTACTTGCAATCTTATAATGAATCACATAAATTATAAAGTTTAGGTTTTCACTTCACCAATTGACTCCAAAAATTCAAAAAGGGGCTCATTTTGTGGAATAGAGGAGTGTCTGTTAAAGAATAGAACTTCTAGAGCAAAGTTCCTCCATATTTTGTCATGGCTGACTGCTGCATAGAAGCTTGCGGATATGACTTTTCCTGAAGCAACAGGTTAGAAGGTTTTTAGATAAGGGAATAAGGGGAGACAGAGATTTCTTGAAGGCCATACCCTCTATGACATAAAGCCTTCAACTTAATATCAGTAATTTGTCTCACACTTAATGGAGAGATTACATCAGTTCATATAGGACATAGAAACCCCAATTCAATCTAATCTTTAATCTCTATATCCTCCCCCCCTCTCTCTCTCCTCCTCCTCTCACTTTACCTATCTTCTTAAGTTTACACTTGGATTCATTTTCCATCTACAGCAACTAGTTTGGAATAAAAGGCAGAAATGGATTCTGGTTATGACTGGGGAAGCTAGTACTTGTTTGGTTACGAGGTGAGGAAAGTTATGAAACTCATTCTTACTAGCCCCAATTCCAAGTTTTGATGCAATTTTATTTTATTTTATAGTTATTTCCATGGAGTTATTCCTCTAAGAATGTGGTTCCTGCAAAGAACGGGTATCTCATTCCTACCAAGGGGGAGATGGAGAATCTCATACTTGCTGGAAGTGCACTATGAAATGAATCAAAAATGGTTAACATTTATGTACATAAATTCTTTATTCATTTTAATATCGGATGCCTCTGTGGCTAAATAAATCTTTTTGGATTTAGTAAAATAACTACACGACATAAAATAGAAAATTTGTTAATTTGTTATTCTTTATATATTTGCTGCATTTCTTTTTGCTTGATCAATATGCTTATAACAAAAAATTGGGGTTGATGAAAAGTGAATGTTTAGTTTTGTGACTATGTTTCTTGCAATAATTAACGTCTTTCATTTTTTACTTTTAACTATTGTGTTTGGTTTTTCTGTTTTTAAACTTAGCTTACTATGTTTGAACCAGTTATGTTTCGTATGTATTACTTATTTTCGGAACTGATTGTTGTTTCATGACAAAAAGAGAGGGTTGTAAGTGCACTTCCAATTCTATGAGCCTGAGGTGTACTCATTCTCTGTGGAAATCCCATGCTTATCCACCATGGACAGCAAAGTCCCCAGTCGGATAACATTCGTTTCGCTATTTGAATTTTTCTTTCACTGATTTTGAAATGCGATTATAGATGGGATCTTCTGGATCTTTATAATGGTTTCTGTAAACATGTTTTCTGAAGTGTGTCTTTCCCAGTAATTTTATTCATTTATTAATACTCCTCTGTTCTACCAAAAAAAAAATTCTATTTGATAATTTTGCAAATATTGGGGTACATTTTCTTCCATGTTTACTTAATGGGTGATTAGTTTATTAGTGGGGGCATGGTAAGAAATTATGATAGTAAACTTGAGGACATTGTGTCATTTTGTAATACTCAATATTTTGGGCTGTTCAAAAATTAAATTTGAAGCTTGTAATCCTATATTTGGGGCCAAAATTACCTATCAAAGAAATTCCATTTGCAGCTTCCAAGTATTAGGTCCATTTTAATGATATTTTAATTCTTCATTGTTCTGTAATTTTCAGGATAAATTATGCTAGTGCTGTTGTGGATAGCATGCAATTTCAGATGCAAAATTATGGATTCTCTTACATTTCGAGATGACGGGCTTGTTGTAAATCTTTGAAAATCATATCTTGTCTGTCCAAGTTGTTGCTATGGCATCTTGAAATGGTGAAGTTTACACTATCTCTGTTCTCAAGAAGGGATGCCACGCTTGAAGGTTAGTATTTGCACCAGTTACTGGATAGCCATCACTAAAACTATAAGAAGTACAAGTCTTGTTGTTGATAATTTTTCCAGTCTTCATTATCATTTACTGTATTTTTCGTTTCTTATAGCTGTAGGAAAGACTAAAGAGGTTTGTGGAATTTAGGATGTAGGAACAAGGGTAGAAATACTAATGGTTGAGATGAAAGTGTGGAATAAAGAGGTATTTGGGAATCTTCGTATCAAGAAAATTAGTTCGTATCAAGAAAATTAGTTTGTTAAAAGGAGGTGGGGGAAATTGATAAATTGGAAGAAGGTAACATTTCCTTAGAGTTGATCAATAAACGAGTTGTTTTGAAAAAGGAACTTGAGGAATTAATTTTAAAAGAAGACATGAGCTGGAGGCAAAAAATAAAGTTCAAGTGGGTTAGAGAAGGAGACTATAATTCAAAGATGCTCCATAAAGTGGCTAGTGGTAGACATAGGAAGAATTTTGTTAAAGAGATCCAAGGTGACTCAGGAGAGATTTTGAGTAGTAATGGGCAAATTGCAGATACTATCACTGATTTTTATAAAGATTTATTTACGGAGGAGTGCCAAGAGTGACCTATGCTTGAGGGCTTGGACTGGAACCCTAGTGCTCGAGTCTAGAGATATGCTAGGTGCCCTTTTGAGGAAGCAGAGGTAACGAAAGTTGTGTTTGATATGGAAGGTGATAGGCTCCTAGACCCGATGGGTTTTCTATAGCTTTTTTCCAACTTTGTTGGGAGACCTGAGCTGATGAGGGTTTTTCAGGAGTTTTATGCTAATGGAGTCCTCTGTAAGAGTATCAATTCTTCATTTATCACCTTAGTGCCTGAGAAAGATCGTTCCATTATGGTGAAAGATTTTCGACCCATTAGTCTAGTGACTAGTGTGTATAAAATTATCATCAAAGTTCTTTCTAGGCATTTGGGAGCAGTGTTGGTTGAGACGGTATCGGAGAATCAAAGTGCCTTTGTGGGTGGGCGACAAATTTTGGACGTTGCTCTAGTTGCCAATGAGGTTGTGGAAGATGTTTCCCGTCGGGGTCGTCAAGCGATGATTTTAAAGTTTGGATTTTGAAAAGGTTTATGATAGAGTGTGTTGGAATTTCTTGGATAAGATAATGAAAAGGAAGGGTTTTGGAGGGAGATGGAGGTCTTGGGTTCGTGGATGTTGGTCCTTTTTTTTCGGTCATTGTTAATGGAGAGCCTAAGTCTTAGTTCCAGGCTTCTAGAGGTTTGCGTCAAGGTGATCCGATGTCTCATTTTCTCTTTACTCTTGTGGTTGATGTACTGAGTAGAATGATAAGTAGGAGTGAGGAGGTGGGCTTACTTATAGGATGCGCCGTGGGTATGGAATGGTTTACGGTTCTCACCTTCAATTCGCTTATGACACCATTTTGTTTTTACCGAAAGAAGAAATAGATTTTTGGAATGTTATGTCTATTATGCAGATTTTTGAGAGTGTTTCTAGTCTTAAAGTTAACTTAGTTAAATGCAGCTTAGCTGGGATTAATGTGGACAGTAACTCTCTAAATGTGTGTGTATTTTTGATTGGTTGTGAGGTGTATTATCTATCAATTACTTATCTTGGGGTTCCATTGGGGAGGAATCCTAAAATATCATTTTTTGAGATCTAGTTGTTGAGCGTGTGTCTAAAAAGTTTGATTGTTGGAAAGGTGTGTTCTTCTCGCTCAAAGGGAGAATCGCATTGATTCAAGCATATTTGTCTAGCATACCCCTTTACTTTCTCCCTCTCTTTAAGCTTCCAGTAGGAGTGGCTAATCTTTGGAGAACATTATGCGACGGTTTCTTTGGTCTGGGGTGGGGGAAGAGAAGGACCATTTGGTTAGTTGGGAAAAGTCATCCGCATGATGAAGGAGGCTTAGGGTTAGGGAATTTGATATCGAAGAATCTATCCTTAGTTGGTAAATGGTTATGACGTTTTCCTTTAGAATCTAATTTTCTCTGGCATAAGGTGATTAAATGCAAGTTCGGTCTCCAACGGAATGGTTGGGATGCAAATTCATGTTCCTCTTTTGTGACTCACTCAAGTCCTTGGAAATTTATCTTTCAAGGTTATACTTCTTTCATTCCTTTGGTTCATTTGGTTCGATATAAAGTTGGTAATGGTAACTCAATTCTCTTCCGGGATGATATTTGGTTGGGGAATCTTTGTTTATAGGTTTTTCTCGTTTATATAATCTTTCTTCTCTTCATAATGCACCTGTGGTTAACTTTCTTGTGTCTAATAATGAAGGGATTTCTTGGAACTTTCATTTCTTTCGTAATCTTAATGATCGTAAACTATTGATTAACTTCTTTTATAATTTTACTTAATTTATTTTCGTTATTCATTGTGCCTGATAAACGTGCTTGGACTATTGATTCGATTGACAAATTTTCTTGCAAGTTTTTTTTTTCATATTTTGTTGGTCTTAACCTAGCTAAAAGATTTCTTTTAGCCAATTATATTTTAAAGACAAAAAGTCCCTTTAAAATTAAAGCTTTTGTTTGGTCTTTGGTGCTTGAAAGACTCGACACTAATGATATGCTTCAACGGAGAAGGCGTTACATAGTTCTATCTCTAGACGTTTGTGTGATGTGCATGCAAGCCAGTGAGAATAATGCTCACTTGTTTCTTCACTGCCTTGAAGCCTGGAAATTATGGTGTCATTTATTTGAGGTTTTTGGTGAATGTTGGTTTGTCCAGCAAAGGTAAAAGTTTTTCTTTCTATCAATTTCCAGGGTTTCGCAAAAAAAAAAAATGGAAAGGTATTATGGCGATGTGCTTGCTTCGCTATTATTTGGAGTATTTGGATGGAAATGAATATGAGAATCTCTAGAGGCTTTGCAAAGTCCTTTGTTCTTATGTGGGACGATGACCTCTTCCTAGCTTCTTTATGGTCTTTAGCTAATGGGGCTTTTTTTGGGCTCTCATATACAGATTTACAAAGAGATTGGAAAGCTGCCCTTCTCTAAGTGTTTTATATTTTTTTTTTATGTATTTGAGGATCACTCATCCTCTTTCTTTTTATGACCTCTTTCAATTCTACTAAAATTCTTTTTTTTTTTATCTAAAAAAAGTGTGGAACCAGTAGATAAGAATAAGAAGCATTTTTATCATTTGGAATAAGAAAATCAAACTTTCTTTCTCAAAGCATTTTTTGGAATCTTAATATAAGAGTTACCGGATTTTCTAGGTCATCAAGCGAACCACAAATCAGTTCTCACGTACCGATTCGTGGTGGATTCGCGTACCATTTCTCTCTATTGAGCAAACCCATTTACGTACTATGAATAAGTGTGATTTAATGGTAATAAAAGCAATATTAATTGTATTATTAGGTTTACTAAATTGTCAATCAAAGTATATACACATGTTTATCTATAAATACTATGGTTTTATATAAATATAAGACTATAGACATATAATTTGGACATGGTAAAAAACACTAGAATCCAAATAATCTAAGTAGTGTAACTGCTAAGTCTACCCCAGATGAATTGTGTGCCGGTATTTTGGTGTATGACATACTTGTATTTGTACTGTGTACCAAAGCGTACTGCGATTCAGGTAACACTGCTTAATACAAGGCCTTTAACATAAGCATATTGAGAAAATCCTCCCCCTCCCCCTCCCCCTCCCCTCCCCTCCCCTTCTGTCCTTCCCCAAAATGTATGTTTATGTTTTCTGGAAAAGGAAATCCTGAAATCTAGTTCCCCACCCCTTATAGTAAGTACTGGTGAGAGGGAAAGAGCACTTCTACCCTTTACCCAATTTCAAACCATCTGCTTGAGGTTGTTACAATCCAAATGATCCCACTACAACCTAGGACCTATATTACCCTCAAGTGCCAGCCGCAGAGTGGAATGTCATCAACTAGCACTTCTACCGAAGAGATCTTTTTTTTTTGTACTTCTTGGGTTTTAGTCTAACCTTCTATTGCCTCGGCTAAAGCCAAGCTTCTACCAAGACTTCTCGTTACGTCTGGTCGCCTTATGAGACAAAATGACTCAAACTTGATATCTGAGTGGAGATGTCTTTGGGAGCAGCTTTATTGGCTTGACTAAATATTTTGGTTGTTGAATAAAAAAACCTAACAAACAATATGTCAAGACTGGGGTTACTCGACTTTACTTAGCTCAAGTAGTCTTAGAAAATTAGGGCTTTATGGGATAGATTCAGACAAAGTATGGGACTTAGGAAAGAATAGAGAATGGGACTAAGAAAAAAAGAGAAAGAAAAGGAGAATTCAACAATGTGTGTCATATTTTCATTCATAATTATCTGATTATTTCTTACAATAGAGAGCAGTATTGATAGTACTGTCTTTTTGGCCACCACAAAAAGCAAAAACTACCAACTAAAAGATAACTAAGCAAATACTTTCCAATTCCAAGAAATAAAACTGGTACTAAACTATTTATTTTAAAGCATGTTAGGGACTTATCTCGCCTAGCTTTACAATCCATGTCCTCGTGGAAATTAAGAGGGGCTTCCTCTTAAAATCTCCTTGAATGACTATCATCAACTGCTGCATTCCTCTTAAAATCTCCTTGAATGACTGTCATCAACTGCTGCATTCTGTTTTCCCTTCCTGTAGAGAATAGTGTAGCCAAACCCCATAAGCTTGCTCAACCATTTCTGTTGCAGTAAACTCATCTTCTGTTCCACTATGAATTTTAGGGCCCTGTGGTCAGTTTTGATAGTGAAGTGCATGCCCATTACATAGGGAGCCCACTTCTGTACTGCTGAGGCTATAGTTATCAACTTCTTTTCATGCACAAACATAGCAGCACCCTTGGGGCCTAGTACCTTACTAAATTTGGCCAAGGGTCTATGACCCTGAGATATCACCCAGAATTGGAAGCATCAGATTCAATGGTGAACTCGATTGAGAAATCAGGAAGAGCTAGCACTAGTGTTTGTGTTAGGGCCTTCTTGAGCTCTCCAAAATCCTTCTTAGCCTCCTCATTCCAACCAAGTGCATTTTTATGCAATAGTTTAGTCAAAGGTTTGGCTATGATTCCATAGCCATTGACAAACTTCCTGTAATAACCTGAGTCACAGAAACCCTCTCAGCCATTTAATTGTTGTTGGGACATGCCAACTTAACACACTTTCGATCTTAGCTTGGTTCAAAGCCACACCTTATGGGTCAATATGTGCCCAAGGTTGGCTATCCTCTGCACCCCAAACTCACATTTATTGAACTTGGAAAATGGTTGGTTTCCTTTCATCACTTCAAAAAACTTCTGTAGATGCTCTAAGTAGGATTTCCAATCTTTTGAGTAGATGATGATGTCATCAAAGAATAGTAGCACGAATTTCCTTAAATAAGGCTCAAAGAGCTTGTTAATCAAGCTTTGAAAAGTCACAGGGGCATTGGTAAGCCCAAAGGGCATCACTAATAGTGCCCTAAGTGAGTTCTAAAAGCAGTTTTTTCTATATCTTCATCCTTGATTCTTGCTTGAAAGTACCCCTACCTCAAATCCAGCTTTGAGTAGTAAGTGGCCTCAAAAAGCTCATCAAGCAGCTCTTCAATTAGGGGTATGGGGAATTTATTTTTGGTAGTCAGGGAGTTGATTTTTCGTGATCTACACAGAATCTCCATGTAAGGCTTTAGGGAGAAGGGTTGGGCCCCTTCTTTTAAGCTTATCTGGTGTTCAATTTCTCTTTTGGGTGGCAGCCCTTTTGGTTCCTCAAATATCTCTTTGAATGCCTCCAACACCTTAGCTAGACTAGCAGGAACCACCTGGTAGCTTAAGTTGGATAGGATCCCATCATTTGCTGTGTGAATTAGGCTAGATGTGGCCTTGTAGCAGCAACATGATTCCATGCCCTTGTTTTTCCAAGTCTTTGCATAAAGCCTCAGCAGTCATCATATATAGCTCAAGGGTGGCCCTCCTTGGCACCCAATGCATCAAAACCCTCTCTCCATTCTCAAAATAATACATAAAATTATTTTGAAAATAAAATATAATTGGCCCAAGACCGCTTATCCAATTAACTCCCAATACCAAGTCGTAGCTCCCTAAGGGTAGTATCTTGACAGGCGTTTGATATTTTTTATTTCCTGTTTTCCAACAAAAATCTGAGCACAACTGGTTGTTATTTAGGGAGTTTCCATTGGCCATTGCAACTCTAAAATTACGGGATGTTAGTAATGTGCATCCCAACTTCCTTGCTGCCTTTGGATGCAGGAAGCTGTGAGAGTTCCCTCCATCAACTAGTGTCAAAAATGTCTGTTTGCCTTCACCCCTGCTAGAACTAGGGTTTGGGAATCTTGTCCACCTTCCATGGCATTGATGGATAGTAGGCCTTCCTCAGTTCTCTCCCTCTGGCTCTTCATTAGGAGTATCATCATATTTAGGGAGAGTTGTATATTCCTCCCCTTTTTCCTCATCTCCTACCATCATGAATAGCCTAGGTTTTGAGCATTTGTAGCCCACAGACTATGGGTTATCACAATAACAGCACAAGCCCTTGCTCCTCCTCTCTTCCGTTTGCTTGCTGGTTTATTGGTTTCGGAGAGGCAGTGAGAGTAGGGTTACTTTTGGGTAGGTAGGGGTAATCTGGTAGTTGGGGTCGAGCCTTCAAATTTTTGGGACATGTTTTTGGGATTTGGACTAGAATAGAAAAAAATTGTGGGTTTAAAGTTCTGTTTGGAGTGGGCTGCTTCACAAGATTTTTCTTGCTTATAGGCTTGTTTAAAAGACTTAGGTTCCACTAGTTTCACCATTTTGTTGGCCTCCTCTTTTAGGTACCCCACAAAATTATCTACAAAATAATCCTCAGATAATTGGGGAATTTTTTCCGGAAGTCTCCCTCTCAACTTCTCAAACTGATCATAATAAACTGATAATTCCCCAGTTTGCCTCAGCAACTTAAATTGTTGAAATAAGAATTCCCCTTCAGGTTCTCCAAACATGATTACAAAATCTTTGGAAAATTCTTCCCAACTAGCCATCCTTTTGCCTATTATGTAGGACTTACAGCAAGACTTAGGCCACTCCCTTGAGGTGCATAGCTGCAATTATCATTTTCCTGATGTCCTTCACCCCATGAATCTTAAAATACTCTTCACAGTCTTGTAAACTATCCCTTAGCTTAATCACCCTCATGGAAGATAGGGAACATAAGCTTCAAATGCCTCAAATCATCTTCATCAATTTCCAGAAAGATGTCCTCATCATCTGCTCTCCTAGCCTCAGTCCTTCTCCTAGGACCTTCTCCATTGTTAGTAGGTTTTAAGAAGACCCCTACCAGCAACATCACTAACAGGCATCCTCCTAGCAATTTTCTCCCTACCACTAAATGGGTTTTCAAAATTTCCAGCCCTTTGTGGTGTAGCACCCATCATCGCTCCTATTTTCTCCATGAACACATCCATTTTTTTGTTAACCAACATACACTGAGCATTAGTAGGTCCTTGAACTGTTGGAAATCTTCTTGGAAGGAGCTATTTTGGTTGGACATGGAAGTACTAGACATTTGCGCAGAAAAAGTTTAGGTTTTTTAGGAAATTTAACAAAATTCTTGGAAAAATTGCAAAAAACCTCTAAGAACCTAGAACAAAAGTTTTTTGAATGGTACTGGGTTTATCAAGGTTCTTGGAGTTAGGATTTTAACCATAAAATCAGTTTGACCAAAAATTTTTAAAAACCCTAAAATTTTCTTGGTGATTTTAGCTTTCTAAGATGTTCTTTGAGCTAATTTTGTGTTTAAATCCAAGATTCTATAATAAAACAACTTAAGACAGGCTCGAAACAAGGAAACAAGACTCAAACAGGCAAGAAAAATCAAGAACAGGCAAAAATAGTGAAGAACAGAAGGTCTAATCCAACGCCTAAACTCAAAAACAACTAATATTTGAAAACAAAGGTAGTTTAAGGTCAAAAACAATAATCTGAGCAGAGATTAAGTGTTTTATACCTAAATTATGAAGTTGTTGGCTTGTTCTTGAAGGGATTTGCAGGCCAATCCAAGAACTAAGCAACCAACTTCAGCTGCTTGTGCTTGGTGTTTTGAGTCCAGATGTTCTTGGGAAAGAAAAAATAGCCCAGATTTTGGACTTCTCTGATATTAATTTGTCAAGACTGGGGTCAGTCTTGACTTTACCTGTGAGACCCATGAAATTCAATGTAAAGATCTTGTAAATTGTTTTAATTTTTAGTGAACTATTGGAATGATATGCATGGGAAATGATAATTATTTTTCGTGAATTTCAGTTTATTTGAGCTGTAGAATTAAGAGCTAATTATTTTAGTGTACTATTTTGAAATTCTATTTAGTGAACATATGTGCTTAATTATTGTATTTAGTGCAATTTAAATCCCCTAAAATGGAAGTAGTGGCCAGCCTTAACATTTTTCCTCCATGGCCGAAATTTTTGGAGTGTATAGCCATCTTATGTTATTTGTAAAATATGTATGGGAGTATTAAAGTTGCTTGCCACCTTAGGTTATTTGCCACCTTGTATTATTTGTTAAGTTGCATGGAGCGGTTTCAATGGTTGCCACCTAGCCTTGTTAATTGTCTTCCACCTCACCATATGACCTGTCCAGAGATGCATGGAAAAATAGAAGTAAAGTGACACTTGGACACTTATTTGGCAAATTTACACATGGGACATATGGCCATTTATCTGTCCAACCTCTCCACCATCCACTTGTTTCATTAGAAAACTTGCAAGCATTTTTTTTTTTTTTTCTCCTGGCTAGTGGGCAAAGCAATAAGGGGGGAAGTATACTCCATTTTTCTTTTAACCTTGCACGGCACTAAGGGGGGAAGTATACTCAATTTTTCTTTTAACCTTGCAAGCTTAGAGATTACGCTACTGTTGTATGATCTGTTTCCATTCTTTGAGGATTTGATTGTACTCTCCCGTTCCACGAAAGAGTGTCGTTTTTAACGGTGATCCAATGTCCTCAGATTTTCATGTCATCACTACTAGCAAAACACTCATTATATTTAAGGTGAACGTGGCCATGTGGGATAAAAATATAGGGAAATGATATTGGCACTCCAAGTTCCTCTCGTTGCACTCTGTGAATCAAAGTTTGCATCATTTTAACCTTGCAGCAGAGTTCAACTGTTAAAAATGTAGTTCAAGTATCACCTCTCAAAATATATCATTAAAGTTTGCAAATATTGCCAATGAAACCTTTTTTGTGGGTAGTTTGCAAATATTGCCAATGAAACCTTTTTTGCGGAATGAAGCTACCACTTTTTTATAAAACGAATTTACCAGTAAGGTTCTGATAGTAATGTGTGTTTATGCTTATCTTGAGCTTTCAGGGGTCTATACGGTATCAGCAAGGTGGAGAGGTGCGGTAGTTAAAAATGACAGGTGGTTGTTAACATGAAACTGTAAAAGGATTCCTCACTATAGAATTCAGATCTGTAAGGGTTAAGTGCGGGTGGCTGATGAAGAATAATCACGCAAAGAATAATCCTGCGATGAAGAATAATCAAGCGAGTAGCACTGCAGGACAGAGTCTGTATCCTGTATTAGGAAGCAAATTTATTTTTGCTAGGATTTCTGTATGCGGAATATTGTAAGTGATAATTAGATGAAAATTTGCTCTTAATTCATAATTTATGTCCCAGTTAAATGTTTATGTATGAGTTAATGGATTGAAATTCTAATGCATGACCTCACTGAATCTGATCTAGGGTAAACTGCTAATTGTTGAGGCTGATCTTATCAGAGCTTTTTATGGCTGGTT